>ML347856.1:1190-71548 GCA_005239505.1 Nicotiana paniculata | reverse complement strand
AGCGGATTCCTCTCCTCTTCTTCCAAAACCCCACCCCAACACACAACTCCCTCTCCACCATTCTCTTCCTCGCCCAAAATCCTTCTCCCCTTCTCATCCTCCAAGCACACCCGTGTTCACCATCTTCAAGTAAGTGTCTAACATATTTCTCTCTGCTCTTGTAGTTTTCTCTTCTTCTTTTTTTTCCTTTTTGTACTTTAATGGTAGAATTGTAACATGTTTTAGGTTATAATCTTCTTCTTTTTAGATTGATATGGTGTAAAATATGGTAAAAAGAGCATGATTTTGTTGTTTGAAGTTGATTGTGGTGGGGTGGAGTATGTGTAGTGATTGTAGTTGATTTGGGGGAGGGTTTGTACTTCCATGGGCTAATTGTATGAAATCATTGTTCCATGCACACTAGGTGCTTGTAAAATTGCCCCATTGAGTTGTACTTGTTAATGTGACCATAGTGGTGGTGAAGTCTGAGTAACCACCCTGAGTTCACACATCTCAAACCCTCACTAATAGAAGATCTTATTTTGTCATGTACAATGCATCAATCAAGGAAAAGACGTGCCACAGGTTCCTCCGCCAGTGGGCCAGGTAGTTCATCCAGAGCTCGTGTTCAGGCGAGTTCGAGCTAATTTGACAATACCCGGTTTGTCTCCAAAGCGGATCTAGATAGATTCAATGCAAATTCAGCCAAGAAGCTGGTTCCTGAAGTCCAAATTGAGAGGGATGCTTTAAGAGTTGAATGCCCACAATTTTACGAAGAAGTGAGGAGACGGCAGCTAGACGTCTTCTTTGATGAGCCGGAAGAGGTCAATGTGATGATGATCAGGGAATTCTATGCTAACGGCCCAGACCATGTTGATAGGGTGGTCACAGTATGAAACACCCTGGTGAATGCGTCTCTTGAGGACATCCACCGAGTTTACAGGTTGCCGGTCTTCACCGGAGAAACATACTACTACCAAGATTATCAGAGGCCACCTGTCACATGGAACCTAATTGTATAAACAATCTGTGTCGCTAGCCGGGATCCAATATGGATAAAGCCGAGAATGACCCTGAACTCCCAATCTCTCACTTGGGAAGCTAAATATTGGCTCACGATTATCAACAGTCGGCCGCTTCCATCCAACAATACTACATATGTTAATGCGCTAAGAGCAGCGACGATTTGGTGTTTTGTCAACCACCACGATTTTGATGTGGCCCAACTCATTCAAGATGAAATGTTTATTCGCTCCTCGGAGACAAGTAAAGGGTTCTACTTCCCCTCCCTGGTCAACAGGCTGTGTCGTGCTTCACGGGTTCCTGAAAATCCCATAGTATATGGGAAGTTGCCATTAAAAGCCCCATTCAGGGCTAGCAAAATCACAGTTGGGAAAGAGCAGGCTGTGGCAGATGATGAGGATGATGATACCGATGATGATGATGAGGGATCTATGCATGATGTTTCCCCACAGGTGCAAATTGCTGATGAGGAGGGCCCATCACAGGCCCGCTGGAGTACCCGGATGACGGCCTTGGAGCAGGATATGGCTGGCCTACGCACTTCAGTCAATGACCTGGGTGCTCGAGTTGACACTTTGGCTACTCAAAGTACTAGGTTAGAGAAAAAGATCATGGGCTGGCTCCGGGCGTTAGGACGAGCGTGTCACCTCAATCCTAGCACCGTCTCCGATCAGGACTAAGCACCAGGGAAATCCCCTTGCCTTACTTTGCTTTAATTTCTTTGACATAGGGACATGCCACATTTTAAAGTGTGTGTGGGGGGGGGGGTATGATTGTTGTTGTTGTACACTAGTATAGATTGTTTAGTATTTTGGTTTGTTTGGTATTTTGGTTTGCTGTTAATTAACTTCGACTTGGCCCGAAGACGAACACCGGGTCTCTTGAGGGACTTAAGTCGAACAAAAATAAAAAGATTTTATTTTGTTAGGTAGTGTACCAACTCCCCTTTGATTTTTCTTTAAACCACAGTTCTTTTCCAAGGGTTTCCATTTGAACCGGGTATAGTTAGTTTTTCTTTTTTAGTTTAGGAAGTCTTGGGAGAGGGAAGAATACAAATAGGATTCCTTAACTACGTAGTACCTTGAATATTGATTGCCTTAGCATGACACTTAGGCTCACTAGTCGACTCTAGCAAGAAATCCTTAAATTGTATGTTCTTGATTTGGCTTAAATTGAGCAGAGTGTCTGATGAACCGAACTAAGTGAGTCATGTGCCATGTGTGAGTGAGACTTTTGTGTATTCTGTGCTAACATTCAATGCCTAGAACTTTCCATGTGTGTACAAAGCGAAATGGTAGCCTTAATTGGTCTAGAAAGTGATATAGGTGTTTATTTGTTGAACCTATTTATATATGTTTCTGCCCACCTGATTTTATATAACATAGTTAACCCCTTTGAGCATGTAATCTTGTTTTCCTTGGCAACCACATTCCAAGCCTGACCCAAATTTTGAATTGACTATCTTTTGAACCCTATCAGCTCCTAGAAGCACTTGAATTGTGACGAACATGGAAAAGCTAAAGTGTGGGGTGGTTGGGCTTTTGAGTGGAACTAAGAGAATATAGATAAAGGTGCACGGTGTGATAATGAATACTAGAAGCCACCGAAACTGGAAAAAAAAAAGTCTCAAATGGTGGTGGCTTTTTAAAAAGTGTGCTTAAAGAAGTAAGGGGTATAACACAATGATGAAAAGGTGGAATAATGGTTTGACAAAAGTATGGGCTTAAATGAAAAAAAAATGTATTAAAGTGCTTAGGGAGGTGTAGGCACTCTTATATCCATATATATCTTACCTGTTCCGCAGCTTACATTACAACCAAATAAAGTCCTACTTGATTCTAGACCAAAGGAGTTCGATTAGTTGAGTATTACACTAAGGGCAAGCCTATGGTGCGTTTTATGTGGCATGCGAATTTCTTTCTGAGGGTGAGCGAAATTTTACTTGTTTGAATTCCTCAGTGTGTGAATTATAATAACTATGATTTAAGTCTCTTTGTGGTGAGTAGGCACGTGAATCGTGAAAGGAAGGTAAGTCTGGACCTCTGTCTGAGAGTAGGAGAGCCGGTTAGGGACATTGCGTGGCTAGAGAAAGAGTCCACTCTTGAGGGTTGGATGTTACGTTGAGGTAGTCCACCAGTGTGAATTGTTCTTGGTACGAGGAGTAGGGAAGTTACCCAGTGATGATTTGGCCTATAGAGTGTGGTTTTGTTGCTCGAGGACTAGCAACGGTTTAAGTGTGGGGTGTTGATAGTAGACTATATTACACGATGTAGATGCTATTTACGCTCTAAGTTAACCTTACTTTTTTGATGTTTTAAGTGCTAAATGATAACAAAATGCTCAATTTAAAGTTTTTATGCTTTGCAGGAGCTACTCTGAATTTGGAAGATAATATGGATTGTTTTGGAGTCAAATATGTAGATACAAGGCCAATCGAGAAGAGACCGGATGAAAACGAGCAAGAAAAGGCGAAGAAAGACTGGGCAATAGTCCACCGCGACCGCGGTCGGACCGCGGCTGGAACGCGATGGACAAAGGAGCAGAACAGAATGTACATAAACCACCGCGGTCGCACAGCGGTTGGCTCGCGGATGTGGGCGATCTGGAGACGACCAGGAAAGCCTAGGGGCTTAAGTGTAAAACGTGGGAAACTTATCCTAACCCTATATAAACTCAACAAACTCGCCCAAGTTAAGGTTAAGCTTGTTTTAGACTTATTTGGAGGCAAGAACAAGTGGGAGTAAGATCAAGACACCATTACAGTTTTTCATTTTTCTTCCTTTATCATTATTTTGGGAATCATGAATTATTTTATTGCTTTATCTTGTTTTATCATGAGTAGCTAAATATTTAGTATAAGATTTTGATGGAACCTATTGAAGGATGAAACTCTTGCTATGTTAATATAGATTTGCCAAGTTTAATCTCTATTTGTTCAACCACGTTCTTGTGATAGTTAATTGAAAGCATCCCCAATTAGCTGTGTCTATTTAGTATGTATTACTCGAGAGAGAGTGCATATTTAGGTAATTGTTGAACAACATCACTCTTGACGTATGTGAGGAATTAATAACCAAGGGTTTAAAGGTGGGATTAGGGATAACGAAACCTTGGGTGCGATCTAAGTGAGCTGTAATAAAAGCCAACTAGCGTAACTCGGGAGAGTATGTCTAGTAAATTTTCGTAATTACTCGGGAGAGATTTACGGTAGGAAGAGTGCTCATGATCGATAGAGACGATTAGGCGAATTTATATGAAACATAGCAGGAAAGGATTCTAATCAATAGGGAAAATCATAACCTTAGATCCTTCTCTTTATTGTTTACAACTCATTCTTAGTTAGCTCTTAGTTAATATAGTTTCATTAAGTAATAGTTAGTAGAAAAAGGAGCAATTGTTATTCAAAATATCTTGGAAGTTGAGTACGTGGAATTAAGTGAGTCTGATAACTGTAATTGGTAGGTTAATTCCCTGTGGGATTCGACTCTGGGCTTAATACCCGGAATATATTGATAACGACCGCTTTGTCCTTTTTATAAGGCATAGTTGGGCGTGATCAATAACACTGAATAATATTCTTGTTACGTTACTAGCCATTTCAATAGTCAGTTTCTTAATCCCACCTTAATTGCTCTAATTAATCTCTTTTCCTACTACATAAAAATATGGCTATAAGAATGTGGGCATCAACAGCCAAAGCTCTTTACAGATGCTTTTCAACTAATAATTTACAATCTTGATAAATCGCTTTATATTAGATTGGTAACTATTGATTTTTCAAATTCTTACCTACACTGTTGCACATTTTATGAGGATAGAGTTTATTGGAGTAAGTAGCTTTTTATTGATTTTTCTCCTCTCTCTCTCATTCCAACCTCACTGTAAGCGAACTTTTCCATTCAAGGAACCATAACGTTTCATTCTTTTTTCCCCCTTTTTGTGAGCATCTTCATATGCATGAATATAATGTAGTGCCCACAGTTGGCATCACAGATGCATGCCCATCCGTCTTCTACTTTATATAAGGCTCACATGTTATTTACGGATGAAATATTTCACATGAGATTCACATTTGAGGTTGATTCACATATAAGTTCTAGCATATTATTATGCTATGAATAAGCTTGCTTTAGTATAGACTATGAGAGGATAATTTAATATCCACTAAAATATATTATTTTTTTCGTTTTCGTTTATTAATTATTTTATGTGTGATCTTTAGATATATTTGACTAAAGTTTTTATTTACCAAGTCTCTTTGGTTGTTTGATCAGGTCCCAGAAATGTGATTTTAGCTCTGCATATTCTTTACATTAGAGGTGTACAAATCGAACCGGTAAACCGCACCAAACCGAACCAGTAAATCGCACCAAACTGAAAAGTTAAACCAAACCGATTAAAAAATCCGATTATGTTTGGTTTGATTTGATTTGATATTGAGTAAAGAAACTCGAACCAAACCGACATATAAATATATAATTTTTATGTCCTTTTAAGACTTTTCATAGACCTTTTCTTTTTTTTAAATGTTTAGAAATAGTTGTGATTCTCTTGTGGGATGTAATATTTAGTTAAATATGAAGTGCTCTATTTTTACTAACTTTAAATAATGGGTTATATGATCACTTTCTTATCATGTGTTAGTGAAATGCATCAATTTCTTTGTTCTTCCATATCCATATGTCAAGATCTATTAAATTCTTACATCTTTTTCGAATTTGAAGTAGCTTTTCGATAATTTAAAATTAAATAGATATATATATATAGGTATCATCTTAATTTTTATATTTAATTATTAAATTAAGTTAACCTTGAAAGTGTACATCAACGAAGCAATTAAAAAAATAACTATTATATGTTACTAAAAAAATTCTCCCATAAGAATATTTTAATATATCATATGTTTGTAAACTTTTACTAAACATATAAAAAGTTTAAAAAAGTAAGATTTAAATAATATTCATGTAACAAAAAAAAACCCGACAAAATCCGAAAAGCCAGACAAAACAGAGCCAATCCAGACCGATATAATTGGTTTGGTTTGATTTTGATAAAAATAGAACCAACCCGGTCCATGTACACCCCTACTTTACATGTTCCTATGAATTATTGTGTTTTTTCTTTTACCCTTCTCCTATAATTGTTTAGTATTTATTAGTACATTATATGTTGATATAAAATATATTATGTGTAATTATTTTACAACACAGGTTGGTTCTTTTCATATGCCTAACCGTTTATTTTTAATTTATTTATTTGTTTCCATAATTCTAATTATCTGGTTCTTTTCGTACTCCAATCGAATTGGATAATTAATGAGAATGTAGTTCAATATATCTCATATTTCTTCTTCTTTTATATATTTTGGTATAGTTGAATTAATACATAGAAATTCAATTGGAATAATTAATGGGGAATGTAGTTCAATATTTCTCATGTTTCTTCTTCTTTTATATATTTTGATATAGTTGAGCACTTAGAAAATTCTCTTTTATTAACTGGCACACTTCCAGTAATTTTTTTTTCCTGTATATATAGAGAAGTTACATACGAAGTAAAGAGGTCGGTAAAGGAAAATCACTGAAAATTGTCCTGTAAGATGGCCTTCAAATTGTAGTTCTTTTCTTCTGATAAGTCGATATTATAATTCTTTTTTATTAGATGTACTCGACTGGTTTTGTATATTAATAGCGGCATTACTATGATTTTGAAAAAAAGCACTTGTACGTAGAAATATATTATGAGACATTTATTTGCGTTAAAAAAGAAGAAAGAAATGTACAAACTCCTTCATTTCCTTGCATTTTTATAAAAGCATATGTTTTTGTAGCGACCCGGCCACTCGTTCCGAGAGTTATAGCCCCGTTTCTTCATTTCTGCTTCTTTATGTGTTATTCAGATTTAGTTTGTTGCATCGGGTTGGTTGGTTAAGGGCTGGAGTGGTTTTGGAGTAGAATGAGACACTTAGTCTCTATTTTAGAAGGTTAAGTTGGGAAAGTCAACTGGAGGTTGACTTGTGAGTAAACCGTCTCAGATTTGAATTTTTATAGTTCTGTTAGCTCCGTTAGGTGATTTTGGACTTAGGAGCGCGTCCGGAATGTAATTTGGAGGCTCGTGGTAGAATTAGGCTTGAATTGGCGAAAATTAGAAATTCGACGATTTTGGTCGGCAGTGAATTTTTTGATATCGGGGTCGAAATGAAATTCCGGAAGTTGGAGCAGGTTCGTGGTGTCATTTTTTACGTGTGTGCAAAATTTCAGGTCATTCGGAAGTGATTTGATAGATTTCGGCGTCGTTTGCGAAATTTGAAAGTTTAGAAGTTCTTAGGCTTGAATCTGAGGGTAATTCGGTGTTTTGATGTTGTTTTGAGTGTTCCGAAGGTTCGACTAAGTATGTATGTTGATAAGTGACTTGTTGGTATTATTGGTTGGGGTCCCGAGGGCTTTGGATGTGTTTCGGATTGTTAGCGGATGGTTTTTTTTTGTTGTTGAAGAGTTGCCGAAAATTTGTTGGTGCAGATTCTTCTGGTGTTCCACACCTGCGGAAGAGGAGCACAGGTGCGGAAAGGGGGTCGCAAGTGCGGAACTTGGAAGGCTGGGCCTTGAGCACAGGTGCGAAAGTTGGCCACACCTGCGAGCCCACAGGAGCGAGGGATGATGTGCAGGTGCGATGTCTGGGCGAATTAGTGATTTTCGTAGGTGCGGCGCTTGGACCGCAGGTGCGGCCGCGCGGATGCGAGAAATTGACTGAAAAAGTGGATTCTATGAATTTAAGTGAGAAGCGCACCTGCGATAGATTTTTCGCAGGTGCGGCGTCGCAGAAGCGACTGTTGGACTGCAGATGCGGAAGTTCTTGGGAGAAGGTATAAAGTGTGGACTTCGCGAAATTTGGTTCATTTTCCACCATTTTAGTCCGCTTTAGAGCTTTTGAGAGCGATTTTGAGTAGGAATTCAAGGTTTTATCAGTGAGGTAAGTGGCTTGAGCCCTAATACTCGTATATGTGATGATTTCCCGTTGTTTAATCATGTAACCAGTGGTGATTAAGGGTGAAAATGAGGGGTTAGGGCTTGGAATTTTGGAGAGTTTGATTGAGTAATTGAGGGGTCAAATGGAGTTGGATTTTGATAGATCTTGTATGTATGGACTAGTGAGTGAAAGGACTTTCTAGTTATGTGATTTTTGTCGGATTCCGAGATGTGGGCCCGGGGTGCCGGGTTTGGGTGAATTTCAAGATTCTTAGTTTAAATTGATAGTCTTCGTGTGGAATTGTTTCCTTGGACTATATTAATTGCATTGTATTGCTTTTGGTTAGATCGGGACGTTTGGAGGCCGAGTCGGGAGGCAAGGGCATCGCAGAGTAAGATTTTTGCTTGATTGAGGTAAGTAACGCTTCCAAACTTGGTTCTGAGGGTTCGAAACCCCGAGCTATGTGTTATGTGATTAATATTGAGGTGACACACATGCCAAGTGACGGGAGTGTGGGATGGTTCATTCCATGGCACCGCTTAGTGATTCTTTCTTGCTGATATCCGTGTTCCTATCATGTGATTAAGTAAATGTGCTGTAAATCATGCTAGATGTCCTATTAGGGCTTCACGTCGATACTGTTGAGACCTGAGTGGTCGTTTCTTGTTGTCATCTCATTAGTTTCATTGATATTTTGTACTCAGTCTTATTCATGCATATCATATCATGTCATGTCTTAGTCTGCAATGCACCCCCAGTGAGCGAAGATGATATTTTGAGGGATGGATCTTCCCTGGGCATGGAGCTTGTCCAAAGATTTATACCTGGAGATGGATATTCTCCATAGGGATGGAATGTCCTTCCTCGGTACTGAGCGACTGTTGTCAACGATATGTATATATCTATGTTGAACCTGGCTCAACATAGATAGAAATTTGTTGAACATGCGACCAACATTCTTTTTCTGCAATCTTTGGGGGAAAGGTGATGGTGGCCTTGCAACATTCACTGGATCTGGACTTGATTTATATTTCTTTGACTAATCTGTTGCTTTAGGAATCAAATCCCCCTCAGGTATAGGCTTGTCCTTTCTCTTCTTTGGCGCTTCCTCTAGTTCCCTCCTATTTCTAATAACTGCATTAACTTGAGGGTTCTTCTTTGTATCACTGGAAAGAGCGCCTGCATGTTTAGTATTTTGATTTGTTGCTAACTTCCCCATTTTCCTCTAATGATTTATAAAATCGGTCCTGAGTTGTTGATTGTCAAGAAATAACTTCTTCACTCGTACTCTCTTCTATTTGTTGGGGTGGCTTCTGAGGTTGATTGAAATTTTCTTAGGGCCTATAATGATTCTAAGTAGGCTGGTTTCCACCCCATGAGAAATTAGGATGATTTTTCCAATTTGGATTGTAAGTATTCCCATATTGTGCGTGTTGATTCATCGGACCTCTGCTCTGTTGCCCCCACATAGTATATAGATTCAGGGTTCGTGGGGCACATGTCATTTGTGTGACTGTCACCACATAGTTCGTAGCAAGTAGACATCTGTAGTACATATTACATCTGTTGCGTTTGTTGCATTATCATTCTATTCATCTTATTTACCAATTTTGCTGTATCTACTCTTATGGCTGAAAAGTCATCAAGCTCAATTACACCGACTGATTTCTGTTTAGTTGCTCTTTGTGAGACCCCATCTCCTTGCAAATCATGATCATTAGAAATGAAGTTATTTAGTAGGAGTTGGATTTCACTATACGGCCTCGCCTTGCAACTACCCCCATAAGCTGAATCAAGATTCATCTTCGATGTCTTGTCTAGCCCATCAATAAAAGTATGACCCAACATCTCACCAGTCTGACAATGGTGCGGGCAGTATCTGAGTAGCTTCTTGTATCTTTACCAAGCTTGACAAAGTGTCTCGCCATCCCGTTGTTAAAACCCAAGAATCTGGCTCCTCAGCGACTTTGTCTTCTTAGTGGGAAAAAACTTGATTAAGAATTTTCTTGCCAATTCATCCCAAGTGTGGATTGAGTTCGCGGGTTCCTTTTGCAACCATTCCTTAGCTTCCCCCAGCAGTGAAAAGGGAAACAGTGCCAGCCTGACATAGTCCTTGGAAACGTTCGGATAATTGTAAGTGTCCATAATTTCCAGAAAGTTCTGAATGTGCTTCTGCGAGTCTTCATGTGATAGACCAATATATTTCGCTATGGACTGAATCTGCTGTACTATTTGAGTTCAAAGTAACCGGTGATATCAGGCTTCACAATATCCTGATTCATATTAGCAAGATTGGGCCTTGCAACTTCTATCACCGATCGCTCTTCATTACCTGCCATCTCTATTGGTATTGGTTGAACTATGATGTCCAACTCTCATTCTATTCTAGTTCTAGCTTCGACTTCCCTCCGCACTCTGTGAAGTGTTCTTTCAATTTCAGGATCTAGAGGAAGGAGGTTGTTTGTGCTTCTACTCCTCCACATTCAAGAGAAGAGCCTGTATTAACACAAATAATGCAAATTAAAAATTAAAACTTGAACAAATAACTAATAAAAGCTTAACTCAGTCAAGTAGCTATTTTCTAAGTCCCCCGGCAAGGGCGCCAAAAACTTGTTGCGATCAAACACACTCACGCAAGTTACATGATCGTAAGTAACAGAGTATTGAGTAGAGTATCGTTCCCACGAAGATTTATTAACTTTTAACTGATTTAAACTCAAACAACTTATCGATTCAAGAGATTTCTCACAAAATATAAAAGTAACTAGTTTACTACCTAAAACTATCAAGCAATGAAATAACTAGAAATCAACCACAATATGGATAAACTCAAATTGTCAATTTAAACTTCAATGATTAACATTCATGTAGCACCCATGACCCCAGAATAATAGAGTTCTTAGCCACGCATGCTCATGGTAACAATCTCAAGTAATTCCCAAGAATACATAAAAATCAATAAAAAAAGAAAAAAGTAAGAACTCAAGACGAATTCCGTGGTTTTCAAGATTTGCGATGGCTTTTCCTCGCTTCCCAATGTGTTAGATGATCTAAAAGAGGCGTTTTTGGCTTATATATTGCATACAAAAGTCGTGGGCCAAAGTTCTCCTATTCCTAATCCGGCTCAGCTTCAGTGATTGATGATGGGGTAGATTTCGCATCCACCCTTTGTTCGTCCATCTCTGATGTGCCCAGGTACGGATGCTATGGCCCGACTTCACTGCCAAGGGTACACAAAATACGATTTTTCTTGGGTTGGATGTGACGCTTCCAACCTCTCCTCCTATAGCTAGAGCACCTTTTCTTCATATTTTTGTATTCCAAACACCGTAAGTCATCACACACAACTCAATTAGTCATAAAAGCATAATTAACCTATGTTGGGCATTTTAAAGATTAACTAGCATCAAAAGGCGGCTAAAACATGAGTATAATAACATTGTAACATATAGAAATATGTCCGACATCAATACAAAACCAAGTAACAAATGTTTCATCAGTGGGCAAACTCAAAGACCAACTCAAATATGGGCAAATGACAAATGGTCGATATTATGTGGGACGTACTAAATTTTCTTTTCGTAATTCCTTTTTTGCATCATTTTAACATGGGTCTAATATATTGTTAAAACAATAATTAAATATAATTAGAACTTGAGTATCAAATCTGATAATCACTTCAACTTTGACATCTACTAGACTTAGTGGCGTTTAGTTGGGAAATAAATTATTCCAAGATTAATTATTCCAGATTAATTAGCCCGGGATTATTATCCCTTCTATGAGATACAAATAACATTACAATCGCGGCATAACTAATTTCAGGATTAGTTATATCGTGATTATATCTCAACCAAAAATGAGATAAACTTATCTCAAATTTAATTATGGGATTAATAATCCCTTGTCTAATGATCAAAAGCGTCCCTCAAATTCAAACATTGGAACAACCTTGTTTGTTAAGTATTAAAATTAACATAATTTTTTTAAATCTATGTAATTTAGGAGCACTTTTTGTACACAAACCAAATGAGACCAAATGGACTTAACAGATTCTTCAACAATTCACAATGACAAATAGTGATAACGTCCGAATTTTTATCGAGGAGAATCAAAATATATGATGTATAAAAAATTAAAAATACGAAAAGCAAAATTGATCAATATNTATATATATATATATATATATATATATATATATATATATATATAAGAAAATTTAGCACTATAATTTTTCAGGAAAGTGATGTTAATTGGCAGCCTTTGGACAAGGGATGACAAATGCTAATATTTCCAGCAATGCCACTTTGTAAGCATGGAGACAGATCTGATATAGGCCCCCATTGAGATGGAGAAAGATTGTTGGAATTTTTCGAGAAAGCTGATTCCCTGACAAGTTCAATGAAGATATTGGGCCACCAAGCAAATTGGCATCCATGTTAATTGCACTTAGACATATGAACCCCAAGAACCTGGGACTGAACCACAACTCTTTGTTTGGTTACACATACATAAAAATATACTGGATGTCTAATGTTTTAAGTCAGCCTCATATTATTTTTGGTTTTCAAAAGTTTCATATAGTATCCAATTAGTGCAATTCATCCTTTTAATAATAATTAACGACAAAAAAATGAGTTAATTTTATCCATGGTCATTGAACTTTTGTGTTTGCTATCCAAAAGTCACCTTTTTTTTTGTTACGTAAAAATCATTCAACTTTGTGTTCATTACACAAAAGTTATTTTTCTTTCTTTTATTACACAAAAATCATTTTACTTTGCTCTAGTTATCACAAAAGTCACATTTTTACTTGAAAAGTCTATTATGCCCTTGATATTATATAAACATTCATATTTATGTAATACCTTCTATATTATATACTATATAATATATTTTTAACTATGTATTTTATTTATAAATAAAATAACTTAATATTATTTTATTTATTATTTTTATAATATATTCCTATATTTAATTTTTTCTTAACGTTAATTTTTAAAATATATTAGTAGCGTTATTAAATTTGTCAGTAACTTTAACATATATTAGTAGATAAATAAATCGGCAAGTACATTTCCATGAGAAAATTCGCAGGTAAACAAACAAAGAAAATGAGAAAAAAATCATATGTTAATACGAAGGAAAATCCCTAGGTAACTCTACATGCGAATTTAGCTAGGGATATTTAATTGGGAATTTACCTGGGCAATTGGTTGTTTGGAAAATTATACTACTAGAAATTCGAGAAAAATTATCTAAAATAATCGATCAAAGTTGGTCGGTAATGGCCAATAACCGTCCAAAACGCGACCATTAACGTGTGATCGGTATTTTGAAGGTCAGAAGGCCATACTAATCAAAGTTTTTCGGAAATTACCGACCAACGACCAACTTTGATCGGTCAATTAAATTCAAAAAAAAGAATTGCCGAAAAAAAGTTATTTTATAACACTACTAATATTTTGAAAATTAAAGTTAAAAAAAATTAAATATACGAATATATTATAAAAATAATAAATAAAATAATATTAAGTAAAAGTATATTATATAGTATATAATATAAAAGGTATTACATAAATATGAAGATTTGTATAATATCAAGGGCATAATAGACTTTTCAAGTAAAAATGTGACTTTCGTAATAACTAGAGCAAAGTAAAATGATTTTTGTGTAACAAAAGAAAGAAAAATAATTTTTGTGTAATGAATACAAAGTTGAATGATTTTTATGTAACAAAAAAAGAAAAGTAATTTTTGAATAACAAATACAAAAGTTCAATTACCATGGATAAAATTATCTCCAAAAAGATAGACTAAAATTGTAGTGTAATATTTTGTTTTAATTTTTCTCTCACGCACACGTTGTGTTAAAAATTAATGGATTCTCATTCACTTGAATCCATTGAACATAGACTCCATTTAGCCCATGTGGAGGAACGCAAAAGGGACGAGTCGACCTCAGTGTTAGTATCAGAATCCTTCATTATTTCTGCAGGTGCCAGCAGCGCGCATAATAAAGACTAGTCCTGAAAAAAGGAAATGAGTAGATTGATTGATAATTACAAGTCACAACTCTCAAAACCATCAATTCACCCCCACAAAACCATAGCTTACTTCCAACGATGAATCTGGAACTGAAATGTGGTTTTTTCGACACAAAAAATATAAATAAATGGGAAAAAAAAAGTACATAACTATATGTAACACTCAAAAACTGAACGTTATACCTTAACGGTAACTTTTGTCGTTAAGGTATAGCGTTGAGCTTTTGGGTGCTATAGTCCTGACAAAAAGTAAATATAGGTATATCGGCTTTATTTACAATGTTATACATTAAAAGCACTAAAAAGTTGGGTGGTCCACTGGTTGAATGGTAGTTGTGGAGATGGTTTTGTCCTTGTGGTACAAGGTTCAAACCTCCACACCAACATTTTTATATTTTCCTATTTCTTTTTTATTTTTTGTTTCTTTTCATTATTTAGTTGAAGTGTTTAGATATAAATACTTTAATAGAGAAGCCATTTATTATTTTCTTAAAAAATAACCAATACTTTTAATAGTTGTTATTTTGTGTTATACGTAAAACAAAATTATTTTTTTTCCTTTTATTTTCAAATTAGAATTATAAGTTTTATTTTTAGTTAAAATTTCCATAAGAGAATTATATATATATATATATATATCAAATTTTTTTTTGAATAATCAAATAATTTTTTTATCGTGCCACTTGACTTGATTAATCAAATAGTCTAAATTATTTTGAATAATCAAATATTTTTTTTATTTTACTAATAAACTTGCCTATATTAGAATTTATTTTATATTTTTAACATTTTATTTTAATCATAGAAAAATATTTTCTTATTGTTGAGCACATTATATCTAAATACTGTAGTAATATTTTACTATTCTTTTATTTCTTTATGTACTATTTTCAAAAAGAATAATTTATGAAAAAAAAACTCATCTCAAATTCAAATAATTCTTATAATTTTATTTTCTAAATTAGACCGCATTTTCAAAAAATTACTCTATGCATTTTTTTTACCTTTAAGATATGAATTAAATTTCTAATTTTTATTTAGTAAAATTACATATAATTTGAAATTTATTTTGTATTTTAAATTTTATTTTATTATTTTTATTTTGAATAATTCTTTTCAAAAAATATATTTTTGTGTTTGAATTCCCCTATAATAACGGTATTGCTAATGTTTAAAGGCCTATTAAATGATAATTACAAATAAGTATGATTAACTCTAGATTCAAAATATAATTTTTTTTGGATTGTATTCTTTTCTTATCTATTGAATAATATATATTTGCTAACTAAATTTAGAAAGAAAGATATCAGAAAATAAAATAATTCAACCAATATATATATAAAACTATCTTATGGAAATTTTAACTATAAAATAAAACTTATAATTCTAATTTGAAAATAAAAGGAAAAAATAATAAT
This sequence comes from Nicotiana paniculata, assembly GCA_005239505.1. Taxonomy (NCBI): domain Eukaryota; kingdom Viridiplantae; phylum Streptophyta; class Magnoliopsida; order Solanales; family Solanaceae; genus Nicotiana; species Nicotiana paniculata. Next base: position 56,115 of record ML347856.1, on the reverse strand, counting down.
TTTGTTTTACATATAACACAAAATAACAACTATTAAAAGTATTGGTTATTTTTTAAAGAAATAATAAATGGCTTCTCTATTAAAGTATTTATATCGAAGCACTTAAACCAAATAATGAAAAGAAACAAAAAATGAAAAAGAAATAGGAAAATATAAAATGTTGGTGTAGGGGTTTGAACTTTATACTTCAAGGACAAAACAATCTTCACAATTACCCTTCAACCAATGAGCCACCCAACTTTTTAGTGATTTTAATGTATAACGTCGTAAATAAAGACGTTATACCTGCATTTAAGGTATAGCGTTCAATTAAGGTATACCATGCAGTTTTTGGACGTTATATATAGTTATGTACTCTTTTTTTTTCCGCTTATTTATGTTCTTTGTGTAAAAAAGAACCACATTTCAGTTCCAGACTCTTCCAACTCTCCTCTCACGTATTCTTTTGTGATCAAAGAAATCTTCGGTACTTCTCTTTTGTTTCTCGTCTCGTAAATTGTAGTGTGTCCATCAATTAAAATTTGCATCGCCTAAGGTCCGTTAAAGAGAAAGTGTTCCTTAATGATATGATCCTTTTACTCTCAAGATTCGTGTCGATACTTCGTATTATGAAAAGAAAAATTATATCCATTACATCACAACTCTTAGCTTATTAATATCTTCGGTGTCATTATAGGCGAAGGGCATCAAGCTTATTATAGGGACTAGGGACCATGTCAACGTGTTGACAGACTAGACAGGCCTGTCCACTTTTGTCCAGGATCTACCCCTCGAAATCCCCTTCCCAAAATCAATTTCTTGCCTCATTTTTCTATCGAATAATTGCCATAAAACCCTATTAAAATCATCTCTTTCACTGAACAGAATATGGTTGTACTATATATCTTGTGTTTACTCTCATAGGGAGTTGAATCAGGAACTTCAGACTAGACACATTTCATTTGTTACAGATGAGATAGATAGTGGTAACTGTTAAGTAGGAGAATGTCAACAAAGCACCGTTTGAGAAAGTGGATCTAACCTTTGTATTACCGAAAGGATATATACTAACAGCCTTATGAAATGCTAATCATATGGTTCTATCTTCGATATTTTTATGGTGCCATAAGTGTTAGTGGCATACACAGATTTTATTTGGTGAAAGAAAAAAATATTATTAATCATTTCAACAACGACACTTCAAAATTTATACAGACTATGAAAAATAGGTATTGCTACCTAAAATCTTTCGATAGTCGCAAAACTGGGCTCTATATATTCTTTTGTGTTATGACCTTTGCCTATATGCAGACCTTCTATCCCCCTCCCTGTCCCTCCTACTTCCTTCCTTCTATCATTCCTTTTCTTACATTCCTGCTGAATTTGATTACAGATTGTCCCAGGATTAATACGACAGAATTTTGTACTGCAATATTATCCTGTTCATACATTTGGCTTGTAATTTATTGGTTTGAGTCCAAGAAAATTTTTAGCCTCTCTCTCTTTCTCTCTCTATATATAGAGATAGCAAGAAACATGTTGGAATTTTAGCATATATTAAATAGTTTTAGCCTATTTTAGTATATTATTTTTTCTATATAACAATTTTTTTTTTGTATAAATCGGTGATGAGTGATGACAGTGCTTACTACGCCACTGATAAACACAAACCATGTACAACAATTTCAGCATTTCCCATGTTCCAAGGTATCCTCCCTATAAAAAACCTATTTTCATGCTAGGCTAGTAAGCTAAAAATCTGAGGTTATTTGAAAAAAACAAACATCATGTCCGAATCTAACTTTGAATCCTACCCTCCATTGTTTCGCCCAGGAAACATCCCAAGTTTGGACACTGAGACACTTTCAGAGTTAGCATTGGACGCTGCTATCCCAGTGATTGATGACTTACAATGCACAAGGACAACAACAAGTATGAGCGAGGCGTGTAGAAATTGGGGATTATTTCGTTTGGTGAACCATGGTATTCCAATTACTCTATTGAACCAAATTCAAGAACATGCTAAAAAGCTCTTCTCTTTACCCTATGAAACTAAAAAAGCCTTCTTCTCAATTAGTAGTAATACTATGATCACTCCTCCAATATCCTACTTTTGGGGTACTCCTGCTCTAACTCCTTCTGGATCTGCTATACCACAAAAACGAGGTCCTCAATCAAATAACCACACCCTACAATGGATGGAAGGATTCAATGTTTCTTTATCTCAGTTGTCACATCTTCACTATCAAGATTTATTGCTCGAAACTTTCAGGTTCACTTCATTTCCCTTCCTTCTTCTTCTTCTTTACGTGTATATATGCTTGAAACTTTTCTGAATTCGACTTGTGAAAATGTTCAGACGCCATTGAATAGATCGACCAGTTTATGTTAAAAATTTACAACAGGTAAAATGGATTAAATAGGGAATTAAAATTCACTGGTGACGTAAAAAGGATTTACTCCTATCAATGTGTATAAAAACTGCTTAATTAGTACCCTATCGGTTTGTGTTATAAATACTTTCATTTTTAGACTCTGCTCTTTTTTCTGAAGATCAAAACTCATCAAACGAATAGATTGGAGATTAATTCTTAAAAATCTAGTATTGATGTTTTTTTTTTCTTCTATCTTTTCATTTTCACGTTTCGAATAATTGTACCTGCAATGCGAATAAACTAGTCTTCATTGAATCACAATTACCGTCCATTCTCGACTAGAGAAAAAGACAGAGATAACGACAATCGTGAAAGCGACCAAAATTTCTAACTATGGATTCTGGACAAACGTTAATTAATTACTACTTATCAAAGTCATCTAGTCATGCTCATGCCCATTTTGTCTAGAATTTTCTTTTCTTCGCCGAGTCTGAAATGTGACCTTCTCTCCAATTAACGCCATAAATGAGCCTGAAATGTGACCTTCTCTCCCTTTCATTTAGTTTTTAATGTTTTGACATAAGATAGTAGTATTTAGAAAGAAATTTTTTTTCGACATATAAACTCTTTACAGCTTGTTCGGATATATTGTTTCATAATATATCATATAGTATTGTATCATATTACACTGTATCGTTTTGATGTATACAATATTTGATAGATTGTATTGTTTGTCGTCGTTTCATGATGTCATGCACCAACAAAAATAAGGTACAAGATAAAATTATTATATAAAAAGATAGGGTAAAGAATAAAATATGATTATTTAATACTCTCTCCATTCACTTTTAGTTGTCAAGTATTCTAAAAATAATTTTCATTTTTACTTGTCACTTTCGCCTATTAAGAGAAAAATTATTTATTTATTCTATTTTGTCCTTTATATTAATTATTCATTCCAAATTATTTTCTAAATTCATTAAGACTATCCACTAATTAATATGGGTATCATGATAATTATGTACTTTATTTATTATTTCTTAAGAGATGTGCAAAATTAATAGTAGACAAGTACAAATAAACGGAGGGAGTAATAAGGAAGCTTGAGATGAACGGCAAAAATAAGGTAACGACGCAACCACATCAAATTCGTCGTTTCATAAAGCGATACTTTGACAGATTTAACGATATAATTCAATAAAATTTAAATAATAATTAAAATAAATATTATATTTAAAATAACAATATGATACAACGCAACATGTAACAATCCTCCCAACAAACTGTTAAAAAGACTTTTGAATATAAAAACTACTCATATATAGTATTACTTTTTAAATAAATTAATGGAAAAAAGAGTTTCAAATAAAATAAAGTGTAGAGTATCAATAATAGTAGATGCTTATTTTCCTGTTCGTCTTTATCTTCAGCGGATCAAAATAACCAATAAGATAGTCTTGTTTATTTTTGGTACAGAGCCAACCTTTTCTCTCCTCTGCTTCTCTGCTTTCACGATATTTAATTACTACTCCATTCTCTAACAATAAACGTAAGATTTTTTCAGATTTGATCGATTCTTTTGTCTCTACTCTCTGTTTTAATTAACAGTAAACGTAGGAATAGGATTTGCTTTGATTCCGTTGTCTTTATTTTCCCGAACGACGACGTTGTCACATATTTACTGCTAGCCAATTAAAGTAGAACACTAACGCAAAAAAAGAAAAGAAAAATTACTTTATTGTTTTGTTTCCAACATTAATTCGGCAACCTAGGACCGTGTACGAAGCAATTGATGTCAGTCTTATCAGAATGGTATTGTACTTGTGATTTTACAAAGCCCATAATCTATCAACAAACTTTTCGTGATTTTTCTCTTCAATGATTGATAGCCTTTGTGTCTCCTCCAATCGTTTTCATAGTTTCTTCTATCAAGATTGTTTCTTCATATTTCTCTAAGATTTATATTAACTTCATTTCATTTTAAGCAGCATTTTTTTTTCCTGCAAAAATGACACTTTTCTAATGATATTTCTTTAAAGTTTAAATTAATTAAAAAAAAAAAGTGTTTTGCATGTCTATGATCACGAGTTCAAATGGTACTTTTTGGAATAGATAAAAGTGTTTTTTTCAAAAATATTATGCATAATCAAATACCGCAATATAAAATAAGACGGAGAGAGTAATTTTTTCTACTAGTTAGGTCACACTCTCTTCATTTTCATGTTCTTTATGACGCTTAATTTATACATATTGACAACAAAAAGAATTTTAATGTAGTCACTACAACTTAATCGACTATATAGCATAACGCAATCACTAAAACTTTACCGACAATATAGCATGTTATTATTATAGTCTTTAAATTATCATTTCAGACTTGATAGAGTTGAAAATTATGCTATAGAGATAGGTAATTTCTTTTTAATGTATATTTACTATTAATTAGTTGAGTTCTTCATATATTCTTAGTGAATATTCTAATTTTGCTACTACTTAACATTATTTCTTACATATTTTGGTGTAATAGATGCTTGCTAGAAGAATATGGTAAATACCAGGGTAGGCTGGCTACATCAATATTTAAGGTATTGGCATCAGACCTGAAACTGGGACCATTACAGACTCAGTCTTATCTCTCAGTAGGCACTGGTTTACTGAGGGTGTATCGTTACCCTCGTTGCCACGAGCCAGAAGTAGCGTGGGGGATTGACGTACACACAGATAGCTCAGTCCTCTCTATTATTCACCAAGATGAAGTTGGAGGCCTTCAAGTTTATAGCAAAGATCATCAATGGCTTGACGTCAATCCTCTTCCCAATACACTAATTATCAATATTGGTGACATGTTGCAGGTAATTCGTTCACTTTTTTTGGTTGAATTATCCGGTATTTGATACTCGCATGGAGACCTCGATTAATTCTAATTTGGACCACGTATAGCTCAATAAAGAGGAAGCAACTTCCTATACCAGAATCTTTTCCATTTTCAAAACTCGAACCCTAAACCTCTACTTAAAAGTGGATGAATCTCATCGATGTTACCACATCTCTCGGTTACGTTGTTACTTTATCCGTTGCATTTTATCCTTTTTTTCTAATTTTTAAACTCGCATAATGGTCGCTGTTGTCCTTGTTTTATCATAAAATGTTCTGGAAAAATATAAAGAAGTGAGAATAGGAGATCTAGTATTACCAACCATGATCTCGTCAATCTTTTCATCATCATCGTTCAATTTAATTAATGTACTGACATTTTAATTCTTATATATATAATATTCCTTAAATATTTTGAGAAAGAGAGTTTTACCAACCATGATAACATTATTTAATCTTTCCATCATTATAGTACAAATGAGTGGGCTGAAATTTTAACTTATGTAGTGCTTTTTAGCATATATTATTACTAAGTAAAATTTTTTAATGATTATATAATTTATTGGAGTAACGTTTAGTCATCTACTAGTCCCTATTTTAACCTTAAGGACCAGAAACAAAAACTAGTGGTTATATAGTATTACATCAACGTAACTTACATTACATATCTAGTTCTAGATAGAACATTGGAGGGCTCACTTTTAGCAGTCAACTAAGCAATTAGTGTCGCAACTATATTAGAAAATTAGATGGGTTAGTGCAAGAACTATTCACCAAGACAAAAAGATAATAATTAACTACGTTCGATTATAGAATTATTATCTCAGTTTACACAGCCTTATGATATTAAGTTGTGAAGCTATTTTGGATTATTTTGATGGAACTATAATTTATTTAGTTTTAAGTTTATGTGCACTGATAATGTAAAAAATTTCATTATCAATGTCGTTTAATCTATAAGAGCAAGTTGTTATCGTTTTTATTAGGTTAAATTAATGTTTATGATAAAGATTCATTTGTAATTATCTTATAATTGTGTAAATATATTAAATTTTATTACAGGCAATGAGTGATGACAGGTATACGAGCGTGAAGCATAGAGTGAAGGTGAACAAACACAAAGAGAGAATATCAATAGGTTATTTTGTATTCCCTGCCGAAGATGCTATCATTCAAAGCACAAACTACAAGCCCTTTACCTACGCCGATTTTCGAGCACAAGTTCAACATGATTTGAAGACAGTGGGTATCAAGACTGGTCTACAGAAATTCAAGTTTACTACTCAAATCTCTTAACTGAGTTTCTTAGTTTTAATGGAGAAAAAAAAGGAGCACAAATAATTAGTTCCTGCTGTATCTTTAGCTGACTTTAACTTGTATAAGCTAGTAATATTCAGGTTTTTTTCTTGGTTATAATTTTGCCAATGTCCTTTCCTATTGTGAAGAAATGGTGTAATTGTAGATTACTTTCTTTAATTTCATTTTCTTTGTAGGAAATTTTATTTTGTGAGTCACATTTCACGTCATACTTATGTGAGACTCTTGATTACTTGACAAATGGATTCATGGGTCACATTTATTTACTTTGAAGATATATAAAACTAAAAAAAGTAATCTAAAAGTCATTTAATATGCCTAACTAAAGACCAAAATAAGTATTAACATACTGATCAAAATGGTAAGAAAATATATGCATTTAAAAAAGCTAAGCCTTCTGATCGGCACATGAATTTTCCTTTACTTGTGTTGAAGAAGAAAAGCCAAATAACCTTTTGCTCAAAGAATTGATATGGAGGATTTACATGCTAATGACTGATGTTTAGCTTAAAGTATATATATTTATATGTGTATCACTTCATATTTTACTTTTATTTCGTGAGTTTTAGATGTTAAATGTGATTATTTATATTAATTTGAAGTGTTTTTATGTGTAGGAATGATTCAGGATCAATTGGGGGCGAAACGCGCGAAATTAGAGCCAAAACGGACGAAACCGGAAAAATTACGAAATTGGGTGCCACAGGCAGCGCCCAGCACCACCTGTGGCGCTGTGGGCAGTACCTATTAGGAGTAGCACCCTGGTGGGCGCCTGGCGCTACCCAGGGCGCCGGTGACGAGATTTTCTCCTATTTTGCCAGGGACACGACTATTTCGGTCCTAGACCTACCCAACACGTATAAAAGCAAGTCTAAGCTTATTTTTGAGGGGGTTGGACGCCACTTAGGAGGAAAACACACACGGGATCGTTAGGAAGTGAAGGATTCTCAGTTTTCTTCATTTTTTTCTAGTATTTACAATTAATTTAACACTTATGCAATTGTTTGATTACATCATGAGTGGCTAAACACCCATTGTTCTGGGGTTGTGATTTAGCCATGGATATTGTTGTTCGACATTATTTTAACCTTGATTTTAATTCACTCAATATATGGTTGTTTCTTTAATTCTGTGTTTAATTGCTCAATTGTCTGGCCAGCAGTTAGGTTCTATATACTATCTATGTTATGTTTGGGAAAGCCGTGTATAGATTAGAGAAGAATTAAAGAGAGCNATTAGTTATTTCTTAGAATCGTAGTATAATATAGTTACATTCCTGGATTTTTATTTTGTCTTGATTGAATAAAAATTATAGTGATTTAGTAAGTAGTTTACACAAGTCTCTGTGGGTTCGACACTCGATTTATCATTATATTACTTGTACGACCACATATACTTGCGTGTGCGTTTGGGAGCAACGAGTTTTTGGCGTCGTTGCCGGGGATTTGAATATAGATTACTTTCTAGTTTTCACTTTAATTGTTTATTTCATCTAGTCTAACGTTACTTGATCTTTGTTCTAATATCAGGAACTTCGATTGAATGCGTAGGGTCAGAAGTCAGGACAGACTTGACGGCTTTGACCTCGAACCTGAGAGAACATTTCACAGGAGGTTGAGGGAAGCNCAACACATGGCGGTTCAGGAGGTAGCAATGCCCAGTATTGCTAATGTTACCTCCAGCATCGTGAAGCCCAGAATCACTGGGCACTTTGAGCTGAAACAGCACATGATCCAGCTACTTCATGCAAACAGGCATTTTATGGGTCTTCCACACGAGGATCCACAACAACACATTCTCAACTTCTTGGAGATTAGTGATACTTATATCACTAACGGGGTCACGCCAGATTATGTGAGGCTCACGCTTTTCCCATTCTCTCTGTTAGGCGAAGCAAAGGGATGGCTAAAGGCAGAACCAGCTAATTCTATTACAACATGGAATGGTTTGGCGAGAAAATTTCTAACAAGGTTCTTCCTTCAGGCAAGACTGCAAAGATCAAAAGTGAGATAGTCTCCTTTAAACAGAAAGTAGGCGAATCTTTATATTCAGCATGGGAAAGGTTCAAGGGGCTACTCAAAGACTGTCCTCATCACAATTAGACAAACGATGTGTTAGTTCACACTTTCATTGAGGGGATCCATCCCCAAACAAAAATTGTGGTAGATGCAACAGCTGGAGGTCAGGTATTGGAGAAGAACTATGACGAAATATTTGCATTATTGAATAAATTCTCCAAAAGCAATCCAGACTGGCAAGGAGAGATGGGTAGGAATATGGTCCAAAAGTCACCAGGGGTTCTTGAATTAGATGTTGTCTCAGCATTGTCAGCACAGATCTCTACACTGACTAACCAAGTCAATTAGATGACCCTGATCATTAACAAGCAACAGGTCCAACCAATACAACATGTTCAGGTATTTTGTGAAATATGTGGAGAGGGTCACCCGAGTGACTTGTGCCCAGCTAATCCAGAGTCTGTCTGCTTTGTGGGTAATGCGAATAGGGGTCAAGCAAATCAATATGGGAACACTTATAATCCTAACTGGAGAAACCACCCGAACTTCTCTTGGGGTGGAAATCAAGGCACTCAGAATCAATACAGACCTCAAGCACCTCAACAGCAATACAGGCCACCTGAGGCTGAACAATTAGCTAGCCTTGAGGAGATTATGAAGAGAATGATGAACGACCAACTTGCTTTCAATCAGAAAATAATGGTTGATCACCAGGCCCAAGCAACATCAATGAGAAATTTGGAACGCCAAATGGGACAACTTTATAGTGCCCAAAATACCAGACCAGTAGGAGCTCTTCCTAGTGATACTGAACCTACTCCCAAGGCTCAAGTCAATGCAATTGCCTTGAGAAATGGAAGAATACTAGAAGAAGATCCAAAGACAAAGAAGAATACAGCTCATCCTGAAGGAGAATTAGTTCCCAAGCCAGTTGAGGGGAATGAGAAAGATAGTAAAGGGCCCGAGCCAGTAATTGAAACAAGGCCACCACCCCCGTTTCCACAAACACCGCAGAAGCAAAAAGATGATGCTAACTACAAGAGATTCCTAGATATGTTGAGCCAAGTGAGTGTGAATTTGCCTTTGGTAGAAATTTTGCAAGAAGTGCCTAAGTATGCAAGGTATCTCAAAGATATTGTGGCAAACAAACGAAGACATGCAGAGTTCGAAACAGTTACACTTACTGAAGAGTGCAGTGCCAGGGTTCAGAGTAAACTTCCTCCTTAGTTGAAGGATCCTGGGAGTTTCATAATTCCTTTGTCTCTTGGAAAACAAGAAGTTGGTAGAGCCCTGTGTGATTTAGGGGCTAGTATAAATTTGATGCCCTCTTCTTTGTTCAAGAAACTCGGTTTGGGGGTGCTTAGAACTACCACAATCACTTTACAGTTAGCAGATAGGTCACAAGTTATGCCAGAAGGAATTATTGAGGATGTGTTAGTTCAAGTGGGAAAGTTTATTCTCCCTGCTGACTTTATTGTTCTTGATTACGAGGCAGATGAGGAAGTGCCCATTATTTTGGGGCGACCATTCTTAGCTACTGGTTGAGCAATTCTTGATGTGAGGGCAGGGAAGTTAAAAATGAGAGTTGACAATGAGGAGATCACTTTTAATGTGTACAAGGCACTTAAACTCCCAAAGCATTATGAGGACATGTGCATGATTATTGTGGTCGACGTGAAGGGGATATAGTAGAGTCCTTATGTGAATGGCAGTGATCCAGAGGAGGTGGTGTTGCAAGCTGAGGGTGTAAAGATAATTGAGAAAAGAGCCAGAGATGAAAAAGGAGACCCGTTAAGAGCGTGCAAAAAGTCTAGGCTTCATGGGAGAAAGAAGAAGAGAAAGCGCCCGGCCTGAGTAGAGTAGAAGAGTCGTGCCACGACTATAAATAAGGCGTTTGTTAGGAGGCAACCCATCCTGTATATCTTTTATTTTTATTTTTTTTAAGTGTCGAGTTTTGTGTTGTTTTTATTTTGCAGAGTGAAGTCTGAGTACCCAAAGTTGAAGCTGATGGGCATGTTTGAGCTTAAGTGTGGGGTCATCCCGACTCTAAAGATTGCGAATCATGTCCGAGCTAGGCCCGAGAGGGTCTCAGGGAGTATTTCTCACCCTTGTTTTAATGTTTTTCTTTGTAATCATGCATCGAGGACTATGCATAACATAAGTGTGGGGGTGGGGAAACTACTTTCTGAAATGAAGTGTAATTGTATAAAATTATTTTCTTTTAGTTAAGAAACGAAAAGAAATATAAAAAAATAGAAAAAGCTCGGATTTTTCCCGATGATGGATTTGTTGGACAATTTTCTTGAGGGATAAAGTCCGATTAAAAAACAAAATGCCAAAAAGATTTTTTATTTTTTTCTTAGGATAGGTAGGTGGTATCCCTTGATTTTTCTTTAGGCACAGGTTCTTTTCCAAGGGTGTAGCTCGAACCGGGCACTTTAAATTTTTTTAGAAATAGTTATGAAGAAACTGATTAACTTTGAGATACCCATTGACATGTTTGGTGCAGACATATCAGGTTATGACATACATTCTGCTTTCCCTTGTATTTGGTTTGACTTGTGATGCCTAATAAAAATTAAATAGCCTATTTTGTGACGCTTTAGCTCAGTTGTTTGACTTGTAGGCCACATAGTGTGATATTGCTTAATTCTCTCAATTTTATGTGCTTGCTTGATTTGAGAGTTGAATAAAACCGTTGTGATTGAGTCATGCGCAATGTGTGAGTGAGGTTTAGTGATTTTCTATGCTATCCTGTGTAGTCTAGAACTTTCCTCGTGTGTTAATCGAAGCGAAATTGTAGGTTATGCTAGTCTAGGAGATGACGTAGGCATTTTCTTGCTTGATCATGGATGTGCTTGTCACATAAAAAATAAAATTTTCCGTTGCTAGCCCTTTGAGCCTATGGACCTTTTCTTTGGAACCTACATTACAAGTCGTACCCCTATTTTGTTCTTAAATTGAGATTTTTGCACCTTTACCTCCTAAGGCACTTAGTCGCTAAAAGAAGTAAGGTGAGACATTGGGGATTAATTTTTGAGTGGAGCCATGGAAAGTCCTGTTAGTGCACTAAAATTAAAATCAAAAGCCACTAGCCAATGAACTTTCATGTATGGAGTATGTGTAAAAAAATATTGTTGTAAAAGAAAGAAGAGAAAAATGATAGTGAAAGTATGTAGAAAAAGAGACACATCTCCACTTCTTATTTAATTGTGCTAGTGGAAGTATAGAAGTGCTTAATTGAGAAAGGGATATGTTGTGTATGGATTGTGGAAAGTGAATTAGTTGAGAAGAATATGTGTGAATTATGAATGTAGTGTATTAAAGTTCTTAGGAGGGTTAGTCAGTATCCCTAAATATATTCTACCCGTCCATTAGCCTACATTACAACCTTCAAAGTCCTAATTGATCCTAGACTTGGCTAGCTTAAATTAGAGGAGATCTACACTACGGGCAAGCTTATGGTACGACCACGGGATGCATATGAATTCTTTGTGGGAGTGAATGAAATTGTGTTCAATTGTGTGATGTCCTTAAATTATATTCAAAAAGCATATTTGAATATGAGGACTAGTTATATTCACTCTTTTGTTTGCTGGTGAGGGCATATGATCTCATGAACGATTGGTAATGTTGTAAACTTTCTTGTTGGGTAGGTGCATGAATTGAGAGGGCTTAGTGGTTGCAAGTTGACTCTTGAGGTTGGGTGGTTGCAATTAGGTTGTTGGTATGATTGATAGAGTAGTTATACTTGGGCATTTTTTTAAAAAGGGGAAGAATGTGAATTTTTGTATTTTCATACTTGATTGCCGGTATCGACATAGTCAAGGGGTAAGGTATGTGATTAAAAAGTAAAATAATCCTTGATAATGAAATTTGTACGTGTTGAAGGGTAGTATATTGTCCCATTGCTCGAGGACGAGCAAGAGTCTAAGTGTGGGGTGTTGATGTATAGCTTAAAGTGTATATATTTCTATATGTATCGGCTCATATTTTAATTTTGTTTCGTGCGTTTTAGATGTTAAATGTGATTCTTTATATTAATTTGAAGTATGTGTAGGAATAATTCGGAATCAATTGGGGGCGAAACGCGCAAAGTTAGAGCCAAAACGGACGAAACTGGAAAAATTGTGAAATTAGGTGCCACGGGCAGCGCCCAGCACCACCTGTGGCGCTGTGGGCAGTACCTAAATTAGAAGTAGCGCCCTGGTGGGCGCCTGGCGCTACCCAGGGCGCCGATGACGGGATTTTCTCCTATTTTGCCCGGGACACGGTTATTTCGGCCCTAGACCTACCCAACAGGTATAAAAGTAAGTCTAAGCTTATTTTTGAGGGGGTTGGATGCCACTTTAGAGGAAAAACACAACGGGATCGTTAGGAAGCGAAGGATTCTCAGTTTTCTTCATCTTTTTCTAGTATTTACAATTAATTTTACACTTATGCAATTGTTTGATTACATCATGAGTGGCTAAACACCCATTGTTCTGGGGTTGTGATTTAGCCATGGATATTGTTGTTCGACATTAGTTTCACCTTGATTGTAATTCACTCAATATATGGTTGTTTCTTCAATTATGTGTTTAATAGCTTAATTGCCTGGCCAGCAGTTAGGTTCTATATACTATCTATGTTATGCTTGGGAAAGTCGTGTATAGATTAGAGAAGAATTGAAGAGAGCGCGATCTTAACCCTTCAGGGGAGCGGATTTATGGTTAGGATAGGAATATACCTAGTCACCGTGCTTAATTAAATATCGTAATCCTAGTGCGTTCTAATAGATTAATTTTATAGGAATATAGGCGTTAATCTATTGACAATATGCGAGTAATGCTTCTGGTGAAGGCTATGAGAGCAATTATCGTTTAATTAGCAACCATGAGTGAATTATATGAAAGGGAGAGTTAATTAGAACACAATACGAATGGTGAATCGATCACAACACTGGGATATTTGTCTCTATTGAATATACAACAATCAACTCGTTATTTGATAATTAGTTATTTCTTAGAATCGTAGTATAATATAGTTACATTCCTGGATTTTTATTTTGGCTTGATTGAATAACAATTATAGTGATTTAGTAAGTATTTTATACAAGTCTCTGTGGGTTCGACACTCGATTTATCATTATATTACTTGTACGACCATATATACTTGCGTGTGCGTTTGGGAGCAACAACGACGATATGAACTTTGAGCAATCCGGTAAGACTTTAATATTTGAAAATTCTAATTCAAAACGTAATTTTTTTGTCTGCTTTTTATTTTAGAGAACGATAAAACTTAATTGTTTATATTTATTGTTACTTATATGTATATATTTCACTTTATTGTTGTAGATCATAATGACGTTAGTGTTCAAGGTATTAACATCAACAATGACTTTGCTTTTAAGATTGGGATGAAATTTTGTTTTGAAGATGGATCATATGAAGCTTACAATTCCTATGCTGTAGCAAAAGGTTTTGATGTTCGAAAGGTGCCAAAACTTGTAATAGAAAGAAAAAATTAACTAGGTGTTTATTTCTTTGTTCTTGCAAAGGGCAATCCCTCTTGTGTTTCGATTATCAAGAAAATAAATATGAAAAGTTAGAATATAGATGTGGTTGCATGGCTCGCGTAAAGTTTAAAATTTCAAATGAGGTATGAGAAGTGTTGATACCTAATTTTTCCTCAAACTATTTTAAAATTTGCATACGTGCCTTCAAAATCAGTTTTTATAATAACTGGTATTTTTTCATAATTTTCCATATTTTATTTAATTTCTTTTCCAATTTATTCAGTAATTTAAATTCAATAATTATTCATAAATTATATTATCAATAATTTTAAAATATTTCCTAGCTCAATATATCCTTTTTTTATCCTATCACGATTTAATTATTTCACAGATTAGCCAATTTGGCATTATTTGGCTATAATTACAATAATTTTGCAATTATAGCCTAATTGTACATCTTATACCATTTTAATTCAATAGTTAGTCGTTTTCTATTTTAAAATATTATCTAATTACCTTAATTTCACCTATTTATCCTTAATTTCATTTATTATACTTACTAACTATTTTTATAAATTATTTATCTATTTTTATGGGTATTTAATAATTAGCCTCTTCCTATTTAAAACCTAGCCTAAATCAAATCTGACCCCAACCCAATTGAGACCAGCCCAATACCCAATCCAAATAACCCAATAACCCAGGCCCAATGCCTTAGTTACCCGACCCAATCACTCTTTTAATCTGAGCCATTGATTAATTCAAATCAACGGCCCATATCTCTACCTAACATATTTACCCTAAAGACTACCCTTCCCCTTTTCTCATTTCCCCCTCATTCTTCCACCGTTACATCTCTCAACTCTCTCATCTCTCTCAACTCTCTCAGCTAACCTAAGCTCTCACTTGCCGTTGCTTTTCCAGTAACCATGGTGGTCTCACCACCACCCCCAGCCTATGGATCTCCTTCTATGCCGGGTATCACCACCTTGAGGCCCTCAGAGGAGCCAGAAGACGGTTCACTCACCCCATGAGTTCTCATGCCATTTTCGGCCACCTTCGGCCGTCTGAGTAAGATCTATGACCTTTGGGTTAAAGCCAGTAACACTTTTAAGGTTTTATTATCTTTTTTCGGGTTCTCTTCGAAACCCTAGTTCTTTAAATCTTCCGATTCTTTTAGCCTGTAACAGATCTATACCTATTATGATTTCTTTCCATGTTTTCTTTAAAGACTCTTCAGGTTCCTAAATGATTTTCCGATTTTCGAACTAGGGTTTCCAAAATCCCTTTCAAAACTATTTTTTTTCTCAGTATTATTTTATGATTCTACCGTGTTTAAACATTATGTGAGTTTTTCCTATCTTGTCTGATTCATTTTTTGTTAAAAAACTCCAAAGTTCTCGGTTTCAATCTGTGGTTCCGAGTTTGTTTGCGATAATATGTTTACCTGTTCTATTATGTTTACTGTGTTCTCATGAATACTTCGTGATTGTGATTTTACCCCATGTTATTCTGGATTCGATTTCATGTCTATGTTGTGATTCGTACTGTGTTCTATATGAATCTCTAACTTCTATATGATTTTACCTTACTAGTCTTCCTATGGTTCTTATTGTTGTCTATTATATGTTTACTGCACTTATTCTCATAATGTTGTGACAAATCAGTGCTATCTTTTCTATTTGTGAATCCCTGAATCTCTATGATTGATACTTCACTAATTTTGCATAATGTTCTCTACTGATTTTTGAGTATTTCCTTAATTAAGACGTGCTAATTTCCTGTTTCTCTTTGTTTGTATCACGCCTATCCCGCTAATGTGTGATATTCTCCTTGATTGATATTGATTTCCTGTAATTAGAACCTCACTCGAGGGTTTCCTTACTGATTTCCAGAATATAAATTATTTCTTACCTTATTTCCATAAATAATTTTGCTGTCAAATTAATTCACATATATTTTCCTTAAAATAGAATTCTGAACTTGGCCTTACTTACATGTGATATACCTATACCATACCTATACTACTTCCTTATTGTGTTAAAATCAGCTTTACATAATTCCTTTCCTTATTTGTCATTGCTTATTACCGTTTGAGTATGACTCCTTAATCAAAGGAAGTCTTTTACAAATTTGATTCTAATTGATTGCTTACTCCCCTAATTACTGCTGAAACTATTATTTTACCTTATTCTTCCGCCTATCTTAAACTATAAATACCTCTACTCTCTCCTTAACAGAGACACGAACAACACACTGTTCAAGTCTCTCTTTTACACACATACTCTCTATTGTTCTTCTCTTGATTACTTGCTACTATTACTAGTCTGCTACAAGCCAAGACTGGTTATTCTATTTGCCTATTCTTCATTCTGTACTTGTTATCTTCCAACTGGTATGTCTTCAATTTATGTTTAAAGCTTCAAAACAATATGTTTCTTTGGGTATTTCGATTCATCTTGTTTTTAATCTGCTTCTACTTATGGTCTAGTTGTTCTACTTGCAATTAGTCTGTATACTATGCTCAACATGTTACTACCCCTCCCCCCTGCATGTTTCAACATGATTCTGCTTCACTTATGTCTTCTTCAATTCCTAGTATACTACAACATGCACCACATGTTACTTAGTCTCTATGCTATACCCTGAACCTTTTCTTAAACCTATGTGCAACTATGTTTATCATGTGCTGTCCTCTTTGGTACTCCCTCAATCTGTTTCTATTAAGTTCTTGGCATGAACTCTTTGTGACAAACTATGTTTGTGACTGTTTAGGTGTTTGTACAGGCCTGTGATACTTTAGTACTTCTCTAATGTTGACTTGTATACAAACCTGTTTCTATGTACGGCCTATGTGTCCCCAATCCCTGCCTCCTTATTTGTGGTTGTCTCTCTATGTTCTGTGTACTGTTTTGTGCTGGTTATCCTCTGTTCTTTTCAAAAGTATTTTCCTAAGCCGCTCACTTACTAATATGTAAACCTATTTCAAATAAACTATTTTTAGAAATGTTTTCTTAACTCTACTCTTTTTCAAATCACCTCCCGCACTTCACTTCATTCTTAGACCCTTAAGTTCTGCCCCTTTAGTGTGAGCACTGCTTTGGGACCCTTGAGCTCCCTCTGAACTCTGACACACTAAGGCTGGCACTTCCACACTGCACTTGTTCAATTACTGGTTACTAAGTCTAGGTGTAAGCACTGCCCGGGATCCTTGAGATCCTTAGGGAACTTTGATGCACTTAGACTCCGATTTGTCTATGGAACTGAGGCATATGAGGCTATTGGAGGCGTTGGGAAATCTGGGCCTAATCGAAGGCTCCCTATAGAGTAGCTTCTTGATTTTCTATTTCTGTAATTCATTCATTGGCCTGTAATAATTTGTAAACAACTCTTGGGGAATGAATAGTAAAAAGGGAAGGGGAAACTATGCATGCTATAGATCTAAAAGGGTAGAAACCATGCTCTTAGGTTTACATTTCCTATGTGCGCAATAGAAAAATCATGTTTAAGACTAACATGTGCAAAGCATATCATGCATTACAAATCATGCTCTTTAGGATTTTTATAAACATTGTTTCAGCACTTTACTGCAATACTGTTATATCACTTAGGAAAATCCTGTTCAGTAATAACAATGGAAAAACTGCTATCATGTGATTCTATCTATGCATCCTGAAAAAAATGTAATCTGAATCCTGCCTTAAAACAAGAGTGTTAACAAAACATGTGCCATCATGCTTACCATGTTACACATAGAAATCATGTTCTAGGTAAACAATTAATAAACCTGTCACTTTTGCATATCCTGAAAGCATGTCAAAACACTGCAATGTTTTGTGCATTTACAGACCTTGTTTAGGCTTTTGATTCTGCACCATTCTGCATCTTCGTCCATTATATATCATGTCCTTAGGATTGCATCTCATTCGCTTAGGCACACCTAGCCTAATTACTGATAAAAACAACTGCATTCAATTCTCGTAATCAACTGATAACAAGTCTGTATTTTGAACACGTAGGACAACATGTTCTAGGTAATACAATATTGAACAGCTCTCCTCTAAGTAATGCTGGTAATTGGTACATAATATCTCACACCTAGACAAGCCTTAGGTGATTAATTTGTCTAAAACTGAGAATCTGGCTTCCTGTATATGTTGCTCAATGCTTAAAAGGTTTCAAATCAGTAGGTAAATTTTATTAGGACCGCTTTCTGAGTAATAAAAATAGGCCTGCATATTTGTCTATGTTCTGAACTCACTTAGGTACCATGTCTTAGGATTCTGAATTTAAATAATGTCCTTAACTGTTTGAGTCGTGCTGTCTAATTGTATTACTTGTGGAGGTAAACTTGAGCCTTTACTTGTTTTTTCTATGTTCTCATTAACTGCAGTCCTATATGCTTTCGTCTGTCGCCCTAGAATTTTACCTTTTATACCTTAGGGTCTGCTTAGTACCTCCATCTTTGGATAGTAGTCGTAACCTACTCCGGGACTGATAGGAAGGGGCGGGTAACAGCACACAATAGAGTTCGTGACCACCACGCGCTTTAGTTACCTTCACGGGGTGGGAAAGGGTAGAATATGGATATGATGACCGATGCGCTAATACCACGTGTAGCCCCTCTTTGAGAGGTGTCATACCGGGTATTGCATTGATGTGATCCATATTATTACAAACCTAGGATATCCTTTACTTTACATGCCTAAATTGTAACCTTTTATAAAAACTTAGCTTTTCTCTAATTGTTTTCTAATTCCTTGCATGATTAAGATTTAAATCCCCTCTTTTTTGAGCCTTTATTTGTCTTTTTGCTAAACCGTACAAATTCACAAAAGTTGTTTGGTCGGGAACCACACTTGTGGATCCTGAGGGGTGCCTAACACCTTCCCCTTAGGATAACTTCAAGCCCTTACCCTATCTCTGGTTAGCAACGTAGTTGTAAATGAACCACTTTGGTGTCCTAACGCACCTTTAAAAATCATTAGGTGGCGACTCTCAAAAACACAAACCCCTTTCCTAAAAGGAAAGAGTTGTCCCAACCGAATGTCATAAATCCGATCTCCGTGAGGAAAGAGGGGGCACGACAGGAAGTGTTTGAATTTTTTGATGAGCATAACCACCTGATGGTAAAGGAAAATTTGAGGCAATTCATATCGTCTGGCTGAAGGCTTACATATGCTGGTATTCGCACTAAAAAAATTGTTCGATACCTTCAAAATGAAGCAGGTGGTATTGAAAATGCTAAATTCATTGAATAAGATGCTCACACTTTTTTACAAGCACGTAAGAGAAATATGATTAATTGTGGAGATTAGGGATGGGCATAAAATCCGAAAAACTGAATTCCGAACCGAACCGAACCGAACCGAACCGAATTAATTTGGTATTTCCGGTTTTGATTTTTTCGGTATAGTTCGGTACAAAAATTTTGGTATTTCGATATTTTAGTACGGTATTCGGTATTGAGTTTTTGATATTTCGGTATACCGAAATATCGAAATATTTAAGTCCAAGCCCACCTATATTTTTATTTTTCAGCCCAATAAGACTAAGTTCAACACCCTAAGCCCCCTAAATCCTAATTCCCTAATCCCTTAGCGGGCCTAGAAGCCTCCTTAGGCTTAGATCAGAGACTTACAGGGAGTAGTTTGAGAATTTAAAGAATCATTTATTCTTGGGAAATATACACCATCAATTTCATTTCTCTTCTCTGAGTTGGCAATCAAAACATTAACTAATTATTCTTGGAAAAAATGGCTTTGAGTTTGCCTTTGAGTGGTTGAATTCTCAGCAGAAGCCATAAGAGACGTTAGGCAATAGGCAATTAGGCACAGCATAATATTGGGAGATTTGAAAGACTTTGGTATGATACCGAAATCGTACCGAAACCGTATCGAACCAAATAAGAAAATACCGAACCGTACCGAACTACTTTGGTATGGTATTTGGTATGCACAATTAATATACCGAATACCGAACCGTAATGGGGGGAAATCACCAAAAGCTATTTTTAGCGATCAAGCTCCTGCAATTGCGTCCGCCATTAAGGAAGTTTCTTCTAGTACTTGTCATGTGAATGGCATATTGACGAAAACGCTCAAAACCTCAATTTTATTGGAAACCAGGATCTAGAGAAAAATATTTTGATAAGCTCTTAGGGAGGTGCAATTCAGAGTCAGAGTATGAGTCAAATGAAAAGAATGGACTGAAGAATGGGAATATGGGAGCAATAGTTGGCTTCAAAGATTGTATGATTTGAGGGAAAAGTGGTGCTCTGCATTTACTCATTCCATTATCACCGCAGACATTAAATCAACTCAGAGGAATGAGAGCACTAATAAGGTCTTTACTGAATTGGCTTGCAAGACAATGCTTTTAACTTAATTTGTTAACCATTATGAGCAACAGGCAGCTGATATGCGTGATATTGAGGAAAAAAGGGATTTTAAATGTCGAGGAACTAAACTTGTTATAGAAGATTGTGGGATACTAAATCATGTAGTGAGTATCTACACAAGAACTATATTTACAAGATTTCAACATGAATTTTTTCAAGGAATATCTAAGAAGGTGACAAATTTGAAAATAATGGCACGTGTCGCACATACACAGTTCTTAGAGGGGATGGAGGACAAATTGACATTGTTCAATTCAATTCATTTGATAATGTCATAAGTTGTAGTTGTCTTTATGTTTGATTCCTTGGGTTGGTTATGTTGCCATGCACTAAAAGTGTTATTCTTTGACTTAGATTTTTCTTTCTGAAAAGATGGACAAAGAATGCTAAATAAGGGAATGGATTTGATGAGTGCAACAATAGGAAGAAATCACCTGTGATGACCCAAAAAGTCATCTCTCATTTTACAAGTCAAGACGGTGTTCCAAGGCCTTGAAAATCTCCTTTTATTTTACCTCGTTTTGTCTGCGCATCCCGAGCATATAGCCGGGAAGCTTTTATATGAAAGACTGAGAAAATGCTAGTTTTACTTTTAAAATTGAATTTAAGTTGACTTCGGTAAACATTTTAGGTAAAAGGACCCGAACCCGTGATTTGACGATCTCGGAGGGTCCGTAAGAAAATATGGGACTTGGGCATATGCCCGGAATCAAATTACGAGGTCCCAAGCCCGAGAAATGAAATTTTGAAAGAAATTGTTTTACTGAAAATATAAGAGTTTTTGGAAATTTGGTTATATTTAAAATTTATGGTATCGGGCCCGTATTTTGGTTTTGGATCCCGGTACAGGTTTAATATGATAATTATGATATGACTGTAAAATTTGGTAAGGAACGGAGGTCGTTTGACGTAATTCGGACCCACAGTTGTAAATTTTGATACCTTGGAAGTTTTCGTTGATTTTTATGATAAATTCGTTGTTTAAGATATTATTTTGGTGATTTTATCGCATGAGTAAGTCCGTAGGATGTTTTTGAGGTTATGTGAATATTTGGTTTGGAGCCCTGAGGGCTCGAGTGAGTTTCGGATAGGCGTCGGGGTGATTTTACTTAGAAAATCTGGTGTCTTATGGATGTTGATGGTGTCCAGGAAATTTACCCTATGCGAACGCATGGGTATCCATGCAAACGCATGGGTATCCATGAGAACTCAATGCACACAGGGGGAAGGGGGCTGGGTAACACTGTGTGATCGCATAGTACAGGGTGCGAATGCGGAGCATAGGAAAGTTTCTCTACGCGAACGCACCCATGTAGTCGCAAACGCATAGAGTAGAGGGGGCCTGGGGGCTGGGTAGTGATAACACAGTGCGAACGAATCCTCTTGGATGCGAACGCGATGGACAGGGAAGTAGAAGCCTATGCAATCGCATAGCAGGGGTCGCGATCGCATAGCATGTCCGTCCAGTGTTTTAAAAATAGTAGCAAATCGGGATTTCTTCTAATTTTCATAACTTCTTCACCTAAACTCCAAATTGGGTGTTTTTTGAAAGAGAACTTCACTACAAATTCCTAGGTATGTAATCTTAGACTTATTTTCTTCCATTTTCATTAACACCCATTAGATTTCTAGGCCTAAATCATGTTCTTAAGGGTAGAAAATTAGGGATTTGGGTAGAGTTAGGGCTTTTTGAATAATTGGGATTTAGACCTCGTTTTGGGGTCTGATTCCGAAACTAATTATATATTCGGGCTCGTGGGTGAATGAGTGATCGGATTTTGGTCCGAATCTCGTGTTCTGACCAAGCGGGCCCGGGGGCAATTTTTGTATTTTTGGAAAGAATGATAGAAAACTAATAAATAAGTATTGGAATTGAATCATTTAGCGATTATTGATGTTATTTAGTCAATTATGTCTAGATACAATCGATTTATAGTCGAGTTCAAAAGGAAAAGCGGTGATTGAGGCTTGATTTTGGTCGTGGAAGTCGAGGTAAGTGTTTGGCCTAACTTTAGCTTGAAGGAATAGGTGTTGAGTCTTATTTTCTATGTGTTTATACCATGTTCAACATATAGGTGAGGTGACGAGTACCTATACGTTGGTGTCAAGCACGCCCGTGAGTCGGAAATTATGAATTATGTGATTTTCATTGATATTTACTGTGTTATAGCTTGAATTTCACTTTAGTGGTTGTTCATTCGGTGGAAATTCTTAGTAATGGATATTGTTAAGTATTTGTTCGATTAAGGAATCTTATGTAAAGATATGTACTTGAGCGAGATTGGTTATAACTGTGTCCCTTTGCCGAGATAGTGATATTTTTACTGTTGTTCCCTTGCCGAGATGTTATGATTTATGATTCACATTGTTGATTTTTCCTTGCCAAACTTCTGCTATTGATATTGTTTGGGTGAGGAAGAGTGTAAAGCACGAAGGGTGATGGCGTGTATTGATTATTGTGAGGAAGAGTGTGAAGCACGAAGGGTGATGTCGTGTATTGATTATTGTGAGGATGAGAGTGTAAAAGCACGAAGGGTCATGCCCTGCCATGTTATGATACTAAAAGCACGAAGGGTGATTCTGTGTCAATTCTATTTATTATGTGGTGAGGATGAGAGTAAAAGCACGAAGGGTGATGTCGTGCACTATTTTCTCTGTGATTGTTATTTGTTGTTGTTACTTAGATAATTGAACTGTTGTCTTATTTCATTATCTCTGTTATCTGATATTGCTTTCCCCCAGCATTTTCCCCCTTTTCTCTTGTATTTAACTGGTTATTCTTGTTGTTATTATTTCTTTCGAATATTATTAAATTGCACAGTTTGTCTTTATTGTCGTGTCCTAGCCTCGTCACTACTTCGCCGAGGTTAGGATCGACACTTACTCAGTACATGGGGTCGGTCGTACTGATGCTACACCTGCACATCTTTTGTTGTGCAGATCCCGATACAGGACCCTTTGGACATTAGATCTAGGAGGCTGCCTTCAGTCCAGTCGGAGACTCCGAGGTAGTCCTGCAGGCGTCCGCAGGCCTTGGCGTCCCCTCCTATTTCAGTTGTATTTTGTTCTAGATATTCCAGAAACAGATGTATTTACTTTTGTTCAAACCCCTTTTTGCAGTATTCGTAGATAGTCCGTAAAAGTGTGACACCAAGTTCTGTGAGTTGTTATTATGGGTTTTGTGGTAGTAGGTAAAAAGGTTGTTAGATTTTATTTCTTCCGCACTTTTACTTCCGCTGATCTTGTATGTCACTAACTAGTTGCTAAAAATAAAGCAATAATATAGGATAACCGGTAATGTTGGCTCGCGTAGCGGGTTCAATGTTAGGCGCCATCACGGTCCGACCGTGGGAAATTCGGGTCGTGACAAGTTGGTATCTGAGTACTAGGTTGCATAGGTCTCACAATTCACGGACAAGCTTAGTAGAGTCTGAGGGATCGGTACGGAGACGTCTGTGCTTATCCCCCAGAGGCTAGAGAGTAGGAATGACTTCACATCTATTCTTCTCTGTTGTACGATTTGAATTCTCAATGCTAACTGAATTTTTACTCTATTCTCTCGCAGATGGCGAGAACACGTGCTTCTTCATCCACTGATCAGCAGCCCCAGCCTCCAGTTGCAGCTCCTACGAGGGGCCGAGACCGTGCTAGAGGCTGAGGCAGGGGCAGAGCTCAGCCCAGAGCAGCAGCCCCAGTGGCGGAGCCTCAGGTAGAGTTTGTTGATGAGGTTCCTTCCCAGACAGTCCCGGTTGGGCCAGCTCAGGTCCCCGAGGGGTTCATTGCCACCCCAGTACTCCAGGATGCTCTGGTCCGTCTAGTGGGCCTCATGGAGAGTGTCGCCCAGGCATGTTTGCTTCCTGCAGCACCAGCCGTCTCTCAGGCTGGAGGAGGAGCCTAGACTCCCGCTACTCGCACTCCGGAGCAATTAGCTCCTCAGTTTCAGACTCCAGTAGCTCAGCCAGCTGGGGTAGTTCAGCCGGGTATTATGGCTCAGACCGGTGATGGAGCAGTTATGTCTGCTGATGCTTTGTGGAGGTTGGACAGATTCACCATGCTTTTCACTACTACTTACAGCGATGCATCTTCCGAGGATCCCCAGGATTACTTAGACAGTTGCTATGAGGTTCTTCGGAACATGGGGATCGTGGAGACCAATGGGGTCGATTTTGCTCCTTTCCGCCTTTCTGGTCCCGCCAAGACTTGGTGGAGGGATTATTGCTTGACCAGACCAGCTGGATCTTCGCCTTTGTCTTGGGCCCAGTTCTCCAATTTGTTCTTGGAAAAATTCTTCCAGTCACCCAAAGAGAGGATCTCTGGAGGCAGTTTGAGCGTCTCCAGCAGGGTTCTATGGCAGTTACACAGTATGAGACCCGATTCATCACTTTGGCCTGACATGCTATCATAATACTCCCCACCGACCGAGAGACGGTGAGGAGGTTTATTGAGGGGCTAGCTCAGTCGATTAGACTAAAGATGGCCAGAGAGACATGCAGTGATATTTCATTTCACGATGCGGCCAATGTGGCCAGGCGACTCGAGATGGACTTATTTCAGGGTAGTGGTCAGGGGTCTGAAAAGAGGCCTCGTCATTTTGTCCGGTTCAGTGGTGCCTCATCTGGAGGCAGGGATTCTTTTGTCATGGGTCATCCTCCTAGACCTTTTCAGTCAGCACTTCAGGTATCCCGTAGTGCACCACCAGCTCCTATCAGTGCACCGCCGCTCCAGAGTTTTCAGAGTGGTTACTATGATTGACAGGTACAGTTTCAGGGCCAGCAGTCTCAACCGCCGAGATCTTGTTATACTTGTGGTGGCCCGGGGCACATTGCTAGATTCTTCCCCCGAGCCTCGAGTGATTATCAGCACCAGGGTTCTCGTGCTATGATTCCCGCACCAGGTGCTCCACCACCCCCTCAGCCAGCTAGGGGTGGAGGTCGAGGTGCCAGAGATGGAGGCCAGACAGTTAGAGGTGGAGGTCGTGCTATTAGAGGTAGAGGTCAGCCGGCAGCAGGTCGACCCAGGGACGTTCATATTGGTGGGGCCCAGCCCCGATGTTATGCTATTCTCGCCAGGCCTGAGGCTGAGGCCTCCGATGCAGTCATTACAGGTATGGTTTCATTTTGCAGCAGGGATGCTTCAGTTTTATTTGACCCGGGGTCCACATATTCCTACGTGTCCTCATATTTTTCTCCTTATCTGATTATGCCTCGTGATTCTCTGAGTACTCCTGTATATGTATCTACACCGGTGGGTGATTCTATTGTGGTAGATCGAGTCTACCGTTCATGTATAGTGGTTATCGGTGGTCTTGAGACCAGAGTAGATCTTCTACTCCTTGATATGGTCGATTGCGATGTTATTATGGGGATGGATTGGTTGTCCCCCTATCATGCTATTCTGGACTGTCATGCCAAGACTGTGACCTTGGCCTTGCAGGGAGTGCCTCGATTGGAGTGGAGGGGGCTCCTGGCCATTCTTCCAGCAGGGTTATCTCATATATGAAGGCTCGGCGCATGGTTGAGAAGGGGTGTTTGGCCTATTTGTCTTATGTTCGTGATTCTAGTGTCGAGGTTCCTTCTATCGAGTCTGTGCCCATAGTCCGTGAATTTCCTGAGGTGTTCCCTATAGACCTACCCGGTACCACCCGACAGGGATATTGACTTTTGCATTGATTTGGCTCTGGACACTCAGCCCATTTCTATCCCGCTGTATCGTATGGTCCCGCCAGAGTTAAAGGAGTTGAAAGAATAGTTGCAGGATTTGCTTGATAAAGGCTTCATTAAGCCTAGTGTCTCGCCTTGGGGTACGTCGGTGTTGTTTGTTAAGAAGAAGGATGGGTCGATGAGGATATGTATAGATTATCAATAATTGAACAAAGTTACCATCAAGAATAAGTATCCATTGCACCGAATCGATGATTTGTTTGATCAACTTTAGGGTGCCAAGGTATTTTCGAAGATCGATTTGAGATCCGGCTACCATCAGTTGAGGATTAAGGCATCCGATGTCCCAAAGACAGCTTTCCGCACTCGGTACGTGCATTATGAGTTCTTAGTGATGTCATTCGGGTTGACAAATGCCACGGCATCTTTTATGGACTTGATGAACCGAGTGTTCATGCCTTATCTGGATTCCTTCGTGATTGTCTTCATTGATGATATTCTGATTTATTCCCGCATCCGGGAGGAGCACGAGTAGCACCTTCGAGTCGTTCTTCAGACTTTGAAGGACAGTCAGTTGTATGCTAAGTTTTCTAAGTGTGAGTTCTGGTTGAGTTCAGTTTCATTCCTGGGTCATGTCGTATCGGTAGAGGGTATCCAGGTGGATCCCAAGAAGATTTCAGCAGTCAAGGATTGGTCTAGGCCCACGCCAGCTACAGAGATTCGGAGCTTCTTGGGCTTAGTAGGTTACTATCATCGGTTTGTGGAAGGATTTTCATATATAGTAGCCCCGATGACCAAGTTGACTCAGAAGGGGCCCAGTTTAGGTGGTCAGATGAGTGTGAGGCAAGCTTTCAGAAGCTCAAGGCAGCCTTGACCACGGCACCGGTGTTGGTTTTGCCCACAGGTTCGGGGCCATATACTGTGTATTGTGATGCATCCCGGGTTGGACTTGGTGCAGTGTTGATGCAGGATAGCAAGATTATTGCATATGCTTCGCGTCAGTTAAAGATCCACGAGAAGAATTATCCAGTTCATGATTTGGAGTTAGCAGGCACTGTTCACGCGCTGAAGATTTGGAGGCATTATTTATATGGCGTGTCTTGTGAGGTGTTCACGGATCACAAGAGTTTGCAATATTTGGTCAAGCAGAAGGAGTTGAATTTGAGGCAGAGGAGATGGTTGGAGCTGTTGAAGGACTATGATATCACCATCTTATATCATCCGAGAAGGCCAATATGGTGGCCGATGCTTTGAGTAGGAAGTCAGCAAGCATGGGTAGTATTGCTTATATTCCGGTCGGAGAGAGGACGCTTGCTTTGGATGTTCAGGATTTAGCCAATCGATTCATGAGATTGGATGTTTCTGAGCCCGACCGTATTCTAGCTTATACAGTTGCTCGTTCTTCATTATTTGATCGTATTGGAGATCGGCAGTATGATGATCCTTATTTGTGTGTCCTCGGGGATACGGTCCGGCACGGAGACGCCAAGCAGTTTACAGTTGGTGAAGATGGAGTTTTACGGATGTAGGGTCGTATTTGTGTACCCAATGTGGATGGACTTCGTGAGTTGATATTGCAGGAGGCCCATAGTTCCCGGTATCCATTCATCCGGGCGCTGCAAAGATGTACCAGGATTTGCGGTAGCATTATTGGTGGCGGAGGATGAAGAAAGATATTGTGCCATATGTAGCAAGGTGCTTGAACTGTCAGCAGGTTAAGTACGAGCACCAGAGACCCGGTGGTTTGATGCAGCAGATTGAGATTCCTGAGTGGAAGTGGAGCGTATCACCATGGATTTCGTAGTTGGGCTCCCACGAACTCAGAGGAGGTTCGATGCAGTATGGGTCATTGTGGATAGGCTGATCAAGTCAACGCATTTCATTCCTGTGGCAGTTTCCTATTCTTCGGAGAGATTGGCAGAGATCTACATTAGGGAGATTGTTCGCCTTCATGGTATGCCCGTGTCTATTATTTTTGACCGAGGTACGCAGTTTACCTCGCATTTCTGAAGGGCAGTTCAGCGTGAGTTGGGCACGAGGGTTGAGTTGAGCACATCATTTCATCTTCAGGCAGACGGACAGTCCGAGCGTACTATTCAGATTTTGGAGGATATGCTACGAGCTTGTGTCATTGACTTTGGAGGCTCTTGGGATCAGTTCTTTCCATTAGTTGAGTTTGCCTACAACAACAGCTATCAGTCGAGCATTCAGATGGCTCCTTATGAGGCATTATATGGTAGGGTGTCGGTCGCCGGTTGGGTGGTTTGATCCGGAAGAGGCTCGGTTGTTGGGTACGGAGTTAGTGCAGGATGCCTTGGATAAGGTTAAGATCATTCAGGATAGACTTCGTACAGCGCAGTCCGGGCAGAAGAGTTATGTCGACCGTTGAGTTCGTGATTTGGCATTCATGGTTGGGGAGCGGGTATCGCCCATGAAGGGGGTGATGATATTTGGAAGAAGGGCAAGCTAAACCCTAGATTCATTGGTACATTTGAGATTCTGGACAGAGTGGGAGAGGTGGCCTACAGACTCGCGTTGCCACCGAATTTATCAGTTGTGCATCCGGTGTTTATGTGTCTATGCTTCGGAAGTACCACGGAGATCCAGCCCATGTGTTAGATTTCAGCAGTGTCCAGTTGGACAAGGATATGACCTATGAGGAGGAGTCGGTCGCCATATTAGACCGGCAGGTTTGTCAGTTGAGATCAAAGAGTTATCCTTCGGTTCGTGTCCAGTGGAGAGGTCAGCCTGCCGAGGCAGCTACCTAGGAGTCCGAGTCCGATATGCGGAGCCGATATCCCCATCTTTTCCCGAATTCAGGTACTTTTCTATGTCCGTTCGAGGACGAACGATTGTTTTAGAGGTGGAGAATATGATGACCCAAAAAATCATCTCTCATTTTACAAGTCAAGACGGTGTTCCGAGGCCTTGAAAACCTCTTTTTATTTCACCTCGTTTTGCGTGCACAGCCCAGGCATTTAACCCGGAAGCTTTTATATGAAAGACTGAGAAAAAAGCTAGTTTTGCCTTTATAATTGAATTTAAGTTGACTTCGGTCAACATTTTGGGTAAACGGACTCAGACCCGTGGTTTGACGGTTTTGGAGGGTCGGTAGGAAAATATGGGACTTGGGCGTATGCTCGGAATCGAATTCCGAGGTCCCAAGCCCGAGAAATGAACTTTTGAAAGAAATTGTTTTACTGAAAATATAAGAGTTTTTGAAAATTTGGTTATATTTGAAATTTATGGTATCGGGCCCGTATTTTAGTTCCGGAGCCTGGTACAGGTTCAATATGATAATTATGATATGACTGTAAAATTTGGTAAGGAACGCAAATCGTTTGACGTGATTCGGACCCACAGTTGTAAATTTTGATACTATGAAAGTTTTGGAAGTTTTCTTTGATTTTTTATGATAAATTCGTTGATTAAGATGTTATTTTGGCGATTTGATCTCACGAGTAAGTTCGTAGGATATTTTTGAGGTTATGTGCATATTTGGTTTGGAGCACCAAGGGCTCGAGTGAGTTTCGGATAGGCATCGGGGTGATTTTACTTAGAAAATCTGGTGTCTTGTGGCTGTTGCTGGTGTCCAGGAAATTTACCCTATGTGAACGCATGGGTATCCATGCGAACGCAATGCACACATGGGGAAGGGGGTTGGGTAACACTGTGCGATCGCATAGTACAGGGTGCGAATGCGGAACATAGGAAAATTACTCTACGCGAACACACCCATGTAGTCGCAAACGCATAGAGTATAAGGGGGGCCTGGGGGCTGGGTAGTGATAACACAGTGCGAACGCATCCTCTTGGACGCGAACGCGATGGGCAGGGGAGTAGAAGCCTATGTGATCGCATAGCAGGGGTCGCGATCACATAGAATGTTCGTCCAGTGTTTTAAAAACAGTAGCAAATCGGGATTTCTTCAAATTTTCGTAACTTCTTTACCTAAACTCCAAATTGGGCGATTTTTGAAAGAGAACTTCACTACAAATTCATAGGTATGTAATCATAGACTCATTTTCTTCCATTTAAAACCCATTAGATTTCTAGGCCTAAATCATGTTTTTAAGGGTAGAAAATTAGGGTTTGGGTAGAGTTATGATTTTTTGAATAATTGGGATTTAGAACTCGTTTTGGGGTCGGATTCCGAAACTAATTATATATTCGGGCTCGTGGGTGATCGAATTTTGCTTCGAACCTCGTGTTTTGACCAAGCGGGCCCGGGGACGATTTTTGTATTTTTGGAAAGAATGATAGAAAACTCATAAATAAGTATTGGAATTGAATTATTTAGCGTTTATTGATGTTATTGAGTCAATTATGTCTAGATACAATCGATTTGGAGTCGATTTCAAAAGGAAAAGTGGTGATTGATGCTTGATTTTGGTCGTGGAAGTCGAGGTAAGTGTTTGGCCTAACTTTAGCTTGAGGGAATAGGTATTGAGTGTTATTTGCTATGTGTTTATACCATGTTCAATGTATAGGTGAGGTGACAAGTACCTATACGTTGGTGCAAGCACGCCCGTGAGTCGGAAATTATGA
The DNA here is from genome assembly GCA_005239505.1 of Nicotiana paniculata. NCBI lineage: Eukaryota > Viridiplantae > Streptophyta > Magnoliopsida > Solanales > Solanaceae > Nicotiana > Nicotiana paniculata. The sequence continues at coordinate 25,444 of ML347856.1, read as the reverse complement.
ATTATGTGATTTTCATTGATATTTACTGTGTTATAGCTTGAATTTCACTTTAGTGGTTGTTCATTCGGTGGAAATTCTTGGTAATGGATGTTCGGTTAAGGAATCTTATGTAAAGATATTTACTTGAGCGAGATTGGTTATAGTTGTGTCCCTTGCCGGGATAGTGATATTTTTACTGTTGTTCCCTTGCCGGGATGTTATGATTATGATTCACATTGTTGATTTTTCCTTGCCAAACTTCCGCTATTGATATTGTTTGGGTGAGGAAGAGTGTAAAGCACGAAGGGTGATGTCGTGTATTGATTATTGTGAGGAAGAGTGTAAAGCACGAAGGGTGATGCCGTGTATTTATTATTGTGAGGATGATAGTGTAAAAGCACGAAGGGTGATGTCGTGCCATGTTATGATACTAAAAGCACAAAGGGTGATGCCGTGTCGTTTCTATTTATTATGTGGTGAGGATGAGAGTAAAAACACGAAGGGTGATGTCGTGCACTTTCTTTTATTTATTATTTGGTAAGGATGAGAGTAAAAGCACGAAGGGTGATGTCGTGCACTGTTTTCTCTGTGATTGTTATTTGCTGTTCTTACTTAGATAATTGAACTGTTGTCTTATTTCGTTATTTCTGTTATCTGGTATTGCTTTCCCCCAGCATGTTTCCCTTTTTACCTTGTACTTAACTGGTTATTCTTGTTGTTATTATTTCTTTCAAATATTATTAAATTGCAAAGGTTGTCTTGATTATCGTGTGCTAGCCTCGTCACTACTTCGCCGAGGTTAGGCTCGACACTTACTCAGTACATGGAGTCGGTTGTACTGATGCTACACCTGCACATCTTTTGTTGTGCAGATCCCGGTACAGGACCCTTTGGACACTAGAGCTAGGAGGCTGCCTTCAGTCCAGTCGGAGACTCCGAGGTAGTCCTGCAGGCGTCCGCAGGCCTTGGCGTTCCCTCCTATTTCAATTGTATTATGTTTTAGATATTCCAGAAACATATGTATTTACTTTTGTTCAAACCCCTTATTTGTAGTATTCGTAGATAGTCCGTGAAAGTGTGACACCAAGTTCTGGGAGTTGTTATTATGGGTTTTGTGGTAATATTTAAAAAGGTTGTTAGATTCTATTTCTTCCACACTTTTATTTCCCCTAATCTTGTATGTCACTAACTAGTTGCTAAAAATAAAGGAATAATATAGGATAACCGGTAACGTTGGCTTGCCTAGCGGGTTCAATATTAGGCGTCATCACAGTCCCGACAGTAGGAAATTCGGGTCGTGACATCACCAACTTGATCTATGGCCATTCGCTTAAAAGGTTTGATGAAAGAATCATTTGATGTTATGACTTTTTCTGCAAACGAAGCCGAGGCTGAAGAAAATGCTAGAAAGTATTTGTATCAAGCAAAGGTTGAGATTACTAAACTCCAAAGTGAGATATGCAGAAGGTACTCATAAGAGCTATCCCAAATTTAATACATCTACTAGTTCTTCAAGAACTAATGGTCCAGTTTTCGATCCAATTTAGAAAAAGGGTAAAGGAAGTGGATATGGAAGATTGAAATAAAAACTTGAGCAAAAACAGAAGAGGGCACCACAAAAGACTTTAAAAGCTAGAGCAATGCAACAACATAAGCAACAACCCTTGGGCTCAAGTCTTGAGGTTCAATCTCTATACAATCAAATTTTAATTTTCTTAGAATGCTGGTGGTCTTTATATTTTAATTTATTTATTGGTATTGATTTATTTCTTTTCTCTTAAATTCATTGATCCGGTTATACGAAGGTTCCAATACTTGCTTTACACAACTATTGACTTAGGCTTCTGCCAACCAGTTCGGAGGTTGTATTGAGAATCAAAGTCCATGCATCACCGGAAGAAATAGTTATTTCAATGGTTCAGAGAATTACTGAGTTGGAACTAATGGTGATTGTAATTTTTACTTTTTGACATATTTAATTATCATTAAGCACAATAAGATGATTCTTTTTTCAAGTTCTTTTCAATTGTTTTGGAGATTATTGTTAAATAAAATTTGTTCCTTCAAAGACATCCGATAAAATTGAAATGATATAAAAAAGAATTAGCAAAGTCTTTGCGGAACGATGACATGCACAGATCGAGAAATGGTCTAAAAAAATTTCTAGAAAAAATTGTTAAACAAAGTTCTGTCTTCATATCCAAAAGAAAAAAAATGATTTATAAGTTAGCATATTTTCCAACTCAACTATATGTTTTGGCTTCTGTAATATATGTGCCGATCGGAAGGATCAGAAGGTTTAGCTTTAAAAATGGATATATTTTCTTACCATTTTGATCAGTAGGTTAATAATTATTTTTGTCTTTAGTTAGGCATATTATATAAATTTTAAATTGCCTTTTCTAGTTTATCTTAAAAGTAAATAAATGCGACCAATGAGTCCACTTGTCAAGTAATCAAGGGCCTCATATAAGTATGACATGGAACAAAAGAACAAAATAAAATTTCTCTAGGACCTAGGTGCTCTAAGAATTTCGAAGTCTAATTGAAATTAATTTAATACTGAAGTGGTTATGGACCCTAAAAATGAAGAAGGTGATAGGATACAGAGAGAGAGTTAAAAGAAAAATAGTAGATAATATTAGCAAATACCAAGACGGAAACAAGAACAACTTATGGAAGAATACTGTGTCGTGGCAAGTCATTGTCTTGAAAGCAATTTCAACTCGAATGGGTGTAAATCTTTAAGACCGGTCACTTCTCAAGGTTCTATAGCACATTCAAACACGTGCACTTGTGGCTGGATGTTTGGAATTTTCACAAAAATAATTTCCCAGAAATCGGTTGAAGAAGAAGAGTTGATGAAGGTGTTTTTCTATGTTAGATTATTCACAAAGAAGACTGCCTTTTGTAGGAAAAGTTGTTGGACAGTTACAGATGAAGAAATTAATTTGTAACTGTTACAGAAATTAAAATGGAGCCATTACAAAAATTAACTACAACTGTTACAAAAATTTAAATCATGGTCGTTAGAAAATAATAAATTGGACGTTACAAAATCCAATTCAAAGAGAATGAATTTTGACATATTTTGGTAAGCGTGTATTTGGACACTTTTCTGGTAAGTTTAAAAAATGAAGAAATAGCTTTAGCAAAACTAGATTTGGATTAGATCTCACATATATCCCTCGCGCAGAGGGGAAAATCGACCTGTTTTTCTTTCAGGACCAACTTTTCATGTGTGCGAGACCACTCTCTTTTACTAGCTATTTACAAGCCTAACAAAGAGTAATTCATTATAAAGAGAAGAAAGAAATTTTTCACAATAGATGAGGGACACTTTGTCTTTTACAAAAGACAAAGAAGTATAGAAGGAAAAGAGATTACAAGGTTTGACTTTACATTACCAAGTATAAATAATACTAATAATATCCCGCTAATGTAAAGACAAAAATAGAATAAGAAATATTCTGAGCAAAAAAAGGAACATGTACTTAAGTGTCAATATCTTTCGATTTGAATTGACACGTAGTAAAATGAGGCAACATCTAACATCCACAAAGTGAAGTACTCTTGAACTTAATGGACATTAGTTGAGACCCCCACAACATATATTATATCCTTAATTTTTATGCAAACTCCGTGATACTAACAAAATGCTTTTATGGTCATGCACATATCCTGGGTATCATGAGTGCTCTAGAAAGACACCCTAAGTCTTTCACAAAAGGAGACTGCACATTTACACTCACATAGGTGATTTATCAAGTTTATCTACATATAGACCACCATAAGGCTATGAAATCATTAAGAGCAAAATAAGCTCAACCTTATAAAGTACTACCACACACCATTGGAATAGAAAATGTAGTGCATATTGAGGTCTTATATGTCTTCATTCAACCACAAATGGGTATCCGTCATACTTCCTCAATCCATGGACTTTAACCCAATCCCCCTTGGCGTTTCAATGATAATTCTCCTTTCCAAACCGTTGGATCTTTCGGATCTTATATATTCCAAGAAAATAACATCATGTTTCAACAACTATTTTATTGCACCATACCTAATGCGGATATGTCTTCTCTTCCACTATACGCATTATTTTTGGCAATTTCAATTGTCGCTTGTGAGTCACAATGCAGAGAACTGGTGAAGCTTGTCTTCCCCACAAAGGCACATTTGCCAATAAGTTTCTCAACCACTCGATTTTTTGCCATGCCAACTCAAAAGCAATAAATTCATACCACATAGTAGATCGTGCTAGACAAGTCTGTTTCGAAGACTTCCATGAAATAGCACCATCACCCAAAGTAAACACATAGCCACTAGTGGAGCTACCTTAATCATTGTCAGTAACCCAGTTTGCATCACAAAATTTTTCTAAAACAGCAGGAAATTTATCCTCTCAAATATCTTAGCAAACGATGAAGAGCATTCCAGTGTTCACTACTGGAGTTATGAGTATATCTACTCAATCTACTAACAGCATAAACAATATCAGGTTATGTATAATTCCTGAAAAATATTACACTGCCAATTATCTTAGCATATTCAGTTTGAGAAAATCGAATTCCTTATTCTTTTTCAAGTGTATGCTAGGATCATAAGAAGTTCTCACAGAGCTACATCAAAACAATTAAACAATTTCAACATTTTCTCAATATAATGAGAGTGAGATAACAAAAGAAACCATTAGAAGTTCTTTTGATTTTAGTCCCTAAAATCACATCTGCTTCTCTAAGATCTTTTATTTCAAATTTAGAAGAAATTATTAGTCTCATTAACAACATTCACATTAGGGACAAAGATTAACATGTCATCCACATACAGACATATAATCAAACAATTTCATCCTATCATCTTAGAATAAACACAAGTATCAGATGCATTAACAACAAAATAATTATCCACTAAGTGCTATTAAACTTTTCATACCATTTCTTAGGTGCCTGCTTTAGACCATATAGAGACTTTATCAACTTGCATACTTTATTATCCCGTCCTTGGATCACAAAACTCTCAGGTCGAATCATATAGATCTCTTCCTCTAAATCACTATTAACTCTCAGGTCGAATCATATAGATCTCTTCCTCTAAATCACTATTTAGGAAAGCAATTTTAACATCCATTTGATGTGTCACTAAACTATGAATAGCGGATAAAGCAACAAGAGTTCTAATAGTCGTTATCTTAGTTACAGGAGAATAAGTGTAAAAAATAATCAATGCGTTTCTTTTGGTTAAAATCCCTTATAACAAGTCTAGCCTTATATTTCTCAATTGTACCACCAGGTCTCAATTTCTTCTATCCACTTGCTAATTACGAGTTTACAACCTTTAGGCAAATCAGACAAGTCCCAAGTATGATTAGAAACTATAGAGTCTAATTCACTTTTAATGGCATCTTTCCAAAAATTAGCGTACATTGACTTCATTGCTTCATTATAAGTCTTAGGGTCTTCTTCTATTAAATAGATATAAATAATTTAGATATAAAAAATATGAAACCATAAAAACTTTTATACCGAAAAATAAAAAAACTAAAACTGAAAAATATATTAAAAAAAAATTTTCTGGGAGGGGAGGGGGCAGGGGCGGAGGACGGAGCAAAAAAACGAAAAAACTAGAAATTTGAAATTACAAAAGGAAAAAAAATTGTGCGGGGTGGGGGTGCAGAAAAACGAAAAAACAGAAATTTAAAATTGTAAAAAAAAGGTAAAAAAATATTTTTTTTTGCAGAGGGTGAGGGGTGAGGGGTGAGGATGGGATGGAGGGGTAGTAGGGTGGTGGATGGTAACAGAAAAATTGAAATTTAAAAAAAAAAGCCTTTTTGGAGAGAGGGGGTGGGGTGGGTTAGTGAGGGTGGGGAAGGTTGAGAAGGAGTTTTGAAAAATATTTTTCCTTCTCTTGATATTTTCCTCCAATTGGAGGAAAATATTTTCCAAAACATTTAAGCCAACCAAACATGGAAAAATTAAAAAATATTTTCCGAAAAATATTTTCCTTCATACCAAACACACCCAAATTCATCATTCAAAACATCAAGGTCAATATTTTCAGTCAAGAAAGTAGTGATAAAGTCAGAATCAAAGCTAGCTTCAATTCTACGTCTCTTACTCCGTCTAAGTTCATTTCATGCTCATTAGAAGTAATACTTGAAGAAGACACAATATGATAATTAACAGACATAAATGTAGAAGCATTATTAGTCACAATACTAGGCACATTATTTTTTAATGAAAAAATATGCTCAAAAAATCTGCATCTCTAGATTCACAAATAGAACTATCATTCAAAGACATAAATCTATACAGCACTATTTTGAGCATAACCAATGAAAATAGCATCAAAAGTCTTGGGTCCAACTGTTATTTCCTTAAAATTCGGTAGACCAACCTTAGCCAAACACGCCCACACTTTCAAAATTTTCAAGTTAGGGGAAAACCTTTTCCATAACCCATATAGGGTTTTATCTAACTTCTTATGAGGGACTTTATTAAGAACATAGCATGCAGATAAAACAGCTCCACTCCCCCCTCCCCATATATTATCAGATAACTCGAACTCAAAAGCATATAATTTATCATTTCCTTAAGGGTTCTATTATTCCGTTTGGCTACACCATTTTTTTGGGAAGTATAGGGAGCACTAACCTTATGTATAATATCATTTTTCTCACAAAAGGCTTCTAGAGTATTAGTACTATATCGTCATACCTTTCAGACCTAAGTCTCTTGATTTTTCTGTTTAATTGAGTTTATACTTCTGCCTTGTATTTCAAAAATATACTTTCAGCCTCATCTTTTACTTAAGAAGATATACCTTAGTATATCTAGAAAAGTCATCTATAAAAGTGATGTAGTATTTCTTTCCACCCTTACTAACAGTGTTCTTGAAATCTGCTAAGTCTGAGTGCACTAGTTCAAGCAATTTTGTCTTTCTACTAGTTACATTCTTAAATGGTTTTTTGGTGTGTTTTGCTTCTATACAAACACGACACTTAGAAAAATTATTAACATTAAATGCAGGAATTAATTCTATTTTTCGAAGTCTTTTAATAGAAGCAATATAAACATAACCTAGTCTACCATGTCACAAATCAATAGACTCAACAATATAAACAAAAAATTAAAAGTACTAGCATTATTAGTAATCTCTTAAGCGATGCTCAGTATAAATAAACCTCCACTGAGGTAACCCTTCCCAACAAAGTCTCCCCCACGAGAAATAATAAATTTATCAGCTTCAAAAACAAGTTTAAGACCTGCTTTTTAGAGAAGCGCATCAAAAACTAAGTTTCTACGAAGGCAGGATACGTACAAGACATTGTCTAGGCCAAGGTTTTTCTAGAGTTAACTTAATGAGAGTTTTTCCTTTACCCATAACTCCAACTATATTGGAGTTAACCATCTAGATATGCTCGCCATTCACAGATTCCTCAAATTCCGAAACAACTCCTTATTGGCGCAAAGGTGCCTTGACTCGTCTGTGTCCAGTATCCAGTCAGTCTTGTTCACCACCATGTTTTCCTCAAGAACAATGACATCACCACCTCCAGTGAGGTAGCTTGGGCTGGAGATTTTCCTCCATGCTTTGAGCTTGTCCTTGTCTCCGGTTGCATTGGAAAGCCTTGTGACCAATTTTTCCGCAAACATAGGAAGGTCCTTTGGACTTTTGAATATGGCCATCTGGCTCATTGAAGTAATTATGCATCTTGACATGTCCTTTCTTCTGGCCTTTCTTTAAACCTGTCTTCCATGAAAGTACTAGAATATTCCATAGGGTTAGATATAGAAGAATTAAGAGAAAGAGTTTTCATCTTATCCTTAAGCCATTCAACCTCCTCATCTTTGAGACTGTTTGCTTCCTCAGCCCTCATGTAATTGATCAGTTCTTGAAGAGTTAACTTTTTCTTCTTGTGTTTCAATTGATTCCTGTAATCACTCCAGGAAGGTGGGAACTTTTCAAGCAGAACATTAGCCTGAAGAATCTCACACATCTTCATGCTTTCATTCAAAACATTATCAATCAAGTTCTTATACTCCTGAACTTGCTCCATGATTGGCTTATCATCAACCATCTTAAACATGATCCACTTTCCAACCATATACTTTTTTTTCCCGCGTCATCTGCACTATATTTCTTCTCCAAACTGTCCCATATGACTTTAGCAGATTTATAATTTATTAATAAATCAAAGAGAGGGCTAGCCATATGGTTAAGCAGATGCCTTCGAACAACTTTATTATCCTTTTAAAATTTCTTCTTAGCAGCAGCAACAACAACAACAACAGTAGTAGTATTAGAACTATCAGCAACAACATCAGCAGATCGTTCGTTAAGCAAAACATAATCAACTTCTAATTGTTCAAAGAAAATAAAAAGTTTCTGGGACCAACGCTTATAATTATTTCCATCTAAAGGCTCAAGCTTTGACAGATCAGGAATGTTTTATTCAAAGTGGTAGATATTAGTCAATATTATATGTAAAAATCGCTTTTAAATTATAAGAAAAATAGTAGATAATATTGACAAAGAACAAGACGGAAACAAGAACAACTTATCAAAAAATACTGTGTCGCGGCAAGCCACTGTCTTGAAAGCGATTTCGACCCGGCTGGGTGCAAATCGTTAAGAGAGATCACTCCCCAAGGTTCTACAACACCTCCAAACACGTGCACTCGTGGCTAAAAATTTGAAATTTACACAAAATAATTGCCTAGATATCGATTGAACAAGAAGAGAGGATGAAGGTGTTTTTCTATGTTAGATTTATTCACAAAGAAGACCTTTTTGTTGGCAAAGTTATTGGATAGTTACAGATGAAAAAATTAATATGTAGCTGTTATAGAAATTAAAATGGAGCGGTTACAAAAATTAACTACAGCTGTTATAAAAATTAAGTCATGGATGTTACAAAGTAATAAATTGGACGTTACAAAATCCAATTCAAAGAGAATGAACTTGGACATATTCTGGAAAGCATGTATTGGACACTTTTCTGGTAAGCTTAGAAAATGAAGAAACAATTTTAGAAAAACCATATTTGGATTAGGCTTCACGCACATCTCGCGCGGGGGAGGGGGGAGGGGAGAGGGGGGGGGGACTAATTAACATGTTTTGCCTTGAGGACTAATTTCTCATGTATGCGAGACCACTCCCGTTTACTAGCTCTTTACAAGCTCAACAAAGATTAATTCATTATAAAGCAAAGAAAGGAACTTTCTACAATAGATGAGGGACAATTTGTCCTTCACAAAAGACAAATAGACTACAAAAAAATCTTTGACTTTGCATTACCAAGTATAAATAATACCAACAAGAATTAGAGAGATGAGAAGATCAGAAAATGATTTTGCATACTCACGTGTGTTTACTAGAAGGAAATATTACACTTTATATAGTTATGTAATTAACTGAATAATGGAGGTCTTAACTACTTCCTAATTTCGGCTAATAAAATTTGTAAAAAGACTAAGTTTCCCTTCCTAAGTTACTCCTTTATCAACACTCCCTCTCAAGCTAGGTGGTGCAAAAATGTTGAGAACTCCTAGCTTGGAACTTAAATGTTCATGTTGAACTCCATTGAGGCCCTTGGTGAGTATGTTTGTTGGTTGATCTTTGGTAGGAATATACTTTGTTACTATCAGTCTTTGTACTATTTTTTTTCTTATAAAATGACAATCTATTTCGATGTGTTTGGTTCTCTCATGATATACAGGATTGACTGCAATCTTCATAGCAGCCTTGCTATCACTATAAACTTTAATAGGTATATTTACTTCAATTCCAATTTCTTGCATGAGTCCTTGTAGCCAAATGAGTTCAGCTATTGTGGCTGCAATGCTTCTGTATTCAGCCTCCGAAGAACTCCTAGATATTGTGGTTTTCTTCTTTAATTTCCAAGCAACCAATGAATCTCTCATCTTGATCAAGTACATTGTTACTGATTTTCTAGAGAGTGGACATGCAACCCAGTTTGCATCACAGTAGGCTATGATAATGTTCTTGTTTGTGCTTGACAGTAGAAGCCCTCTTTCAAGTTGATTTTTGATATACTTAAAAATTCTCATAGCTACTTCCATCTGAGATCTCTTAGGCTGCTGTAAGAACTGACTAAGAGTTTGTACACTGACTGATATATCATGTCTGATCATTGTCTGGTAGATTAGTTTGCTTATCAACCTTTGGTATGAGTTAATGCTAGCAAGAGGTTCATCTTCTGAATGATCAACACTTTTATAGTGATCGTCATAATTTTTTATTGTCAGCTTTACATTAGTATCTAAGGAAGTTACAGAAGGTTTAGAAGCACCAAGTCCAAGCTCTGAAATAAACTCTAGTGTATATTTCCTTTGATGCATTAGCAGGGCAGGCCAGATGAGCAAGCAACTAAGCAATTGCTTAAGACTCCAAAATTTTGGGGGCCCCAATTTTTTGTGTTTTTATTTTTTATCCGTGTTTCGTATCTGTATTGAGGTACAAACTAATTTGTATTCGCATCGCCTAAGGCCTAATAAAAAGGAAAGTGCACTCTAACATAATATCATCCATAGGGCTCGAACCCGAAATATCTGATTATTGTAGGTTAAATCATATCCATCCCATCACAATCCTTAGAGGTGGAGCCAAAGTTTTACCAATAATAAATTTACAAGTTAATTTTTAAAAATATATATTGAGCATTTCAAAATAGAAAAGCGAAATGTTTTATAAAAAATAAAGATAACCTTTAGTTTGTTATTGATGTAAACTATTTAAGCAAAAAATGGAGAAAGAGAATCACTCCCTTAAACCTTGACCTTAAATATAAAATTGTGTTATTTATATTTACCGATTGACATCATTAATAAAGTAACTACATTATTCTTCTCTTTTTTATGTTTCTCACTAGAAAACATGTAATTTCAAATCTCATTTTTATATTTCTCATCAGAAAATGTGTATTACACTACTATATTATGTTTTTTGACTTCTGCAAAAGTTTAAGTTTTCAGTAAGATGTATTGTTCCATAAAAAAGTATTACTTTTTTCTATAAAAAAACAAGAGTTAGAAGAGTACTATTGAATAAGCTATATCACATATTCTTAATTTTTTCCCTCAGGTTTCAAGCATTGCAACAAGTATATTTGAAAATCAAATAATTATTTTGATATTAAGTTATCAACTTCTTGAACCTAGTTCTATTTCCTAAATTCAAAAATATTTTAAGAGAGAATAAATGGTTTATAAAAAAATTATTAATAACTTTACATCTCAAAAAGCTAGAAAAAAAGATTTCAAATAAGAATATATGAAGGTTTTGTCTCAATCAAGGCCTCCAATTAAATTTTCGCGTTAGGCCTCCAATCTTGTTGAGCCGCCACTGTGCATTAGTATCCCTTGTTTAGATCTTGTAAATTCAGTACCTAGGAAGTATTTTTAACTCACCTAGATCATTCATTTTAAAAGCATGCTTTAGTGTGTTCTTTGTTTCTTCAATCAGACTCAGACTGTCACCTTTTATATGCATATCATCAACATACACTAACACCATAGTAGTGCCTTCAGATGTTTTCTTGATAAATAAGAAGTGGTAGAACTGGATTTGCATGAACTGAGACATTGTCAGTGCTTCAGTCAATTTGCATTTTATTGTCTTGAAGCTTGTTTTAGACCATACAAGGATTTGATGAGCCTGCACAATGGTTTCTTCTCCCCCTGGCTCTTAAATTCATGTGGAAGCACCATATAAAATTTATCATATATATCCCCTCGAAGAAATCCATTATACACTTCCATTTGATATATATGCCACTGCTTTCCAGCTGCAATTTCCAGTACAGTTCTTACTGTCTTCATCTTAACTACTTGGGAAAAAGTTTACTGATGATCAATTCCCTCATTTTGGTTGTATCCCTTTGCCACTAGTCTGGCTTTAAACCTTTCAATCTTACCTGTAGCTTCGTATTTTACTTTGTAAATCCATTTACACCTTATAGGTGTTTTACCTTCAATAAGAGAAACTATATCCCATGTATGATTACTCTCTAAGGCATCAATTTCTGTTTTCATTGCCTCTATCCATCTAGGATCTTTAACGGCTTTTGAGTAGTTTGTAGGTTCAGTTACTGATTGATATGTTGAGGATAGTCCATCATAGTATATATATTTTGAGATGGAATAGGGAACTTCATGATGAATATTGAGTGACACAAAATCACTTAGCCATATAGGTGGTCTTTTTTACCTGTCAGATCTTCTATGTCCAGCTGAACTACTGGTGTTGTGGTCTGAGTGGAAGAGTTTAAGTTTAGGGAATCTGTAGGTGGCGTACCTAAACCTAAATTCTGGAAATCGTGAGTTGAATTTGTATATGATTCTATATATTGATGAGCATTTTCTTCATATATCTGAGGCTGCTCATATATATCCTCCGATGTATAGTTAAGTTTTTGTTCCATAGTGTTACTTGGAGGTTGAATTGATCTATTTGTAGATCGATCATGTGACATGTACACCCTGAGGCATTGAGTAGTGAATGTCCTGAAGACGTGATGTTATTAAGGTTGGGAATATAGGTATTGTGGAATCTTCTTTCCTTTTAAAGGGAAACACATCTTCTCTGAACACTACATTCCTTTTAAGAAAAAAGATCCTATCCTTTAGGTTATATGATAGGAAACATTTCTCAATTTCTGCATATCTTATGTGGACTGCAGTTTTTGGTTCTTGACATTATTTTTTCATGTTGCTGAATTAATTTGGCATAACATAGACATCCTAATACCTTTGGGTGACTGTAGGATGGTGGCTTCTGATATAGCCTCTCATGGGGAGTTTTGTTACTGATAACAATACTTGACATCCTGTTTATGAGATAAACATCAGCATTTACACAGTCCCCAAAATCTTATTGGTATTTCCGCTTGAAATTTAATAGCCTTGGTGATCTCCAATATGTGCCTATGCTTCCTCTCAGCAACTTCATTTTGCTGAGGAGTGTAGGAACATGAAGTTTGATGGATAATTCCAAGTTTTTTGAACATATCACTACACACAGATATTACAAACTCAGTGCCATTATCTGTTCTAATAATTTTAACAATCTTGTCAAATTGTGTTTTAACCAATACTAAAATTGTTTTAGTTAGACACACACTTCAGATTTTTGTTTAAGTAAAAACGCCTAGGTTATTCTTAAAAAATTCATCAACAACTGTTAGGAAGTATTTATTACCATCATATGTAGGGGTCTTGTATGCACCCCCCCCCCCCACAAATCCATATGTACTAGATCAAAGCTTCCAACAGTTATAATACTACTAGTATGGAATGGTAACCTTGTCTGCTTAACACAAGGATAGACTATACAATTTTTCACACTGTCAGTTATAAGTCCTGATTTCATATGTAGTATCTTCTTAAGTATTGTCGTTGAAACATGACCAAACCTCCCGTGCCATAGACCAAGGTCTTTTATCGTAATTGTAATTGTCTGATTTTTGTCAGTTATTTCTTGAGTTGATGCTTAAGAAGTTCCAACAGCTTGCCTTTCAAGTATGTAGAGTGAATCATCCTCTCTATCAGTTGCCCTTACCTTCCCACTGAAGAGCTCCTGAAATACACAGAAATCAGGAAAGAAGGTGGCTGAGCATTGCAATTCCTTTGTCAGTTTAGACACTGATGGAAAATTAAACTTAAATTGTGGAACATAGAACACATTAGTAATTGTGTTCGCTTCTGATAGGTTACTATTTCCAATATGTGTAACATAGAAAATGTCTCCATTTGGCATAAATGTTTTCTTTGGATTTTCAAACTGAAAAATAGTTGACTTGTTTAGCATATTCAAATCAGCCACTATGTGATTTGTGGCTCCTGTATCTATACCAATCTTGTTGACTGTTTGAAGACAATAGAGCACAACTAATACCTGTTGTATTTGTTGTAGGGGTTGACATTGTGTTGGAAGTTTGACTAGGTCTTGACTTGTTGAGCAATTGAAGCATCTGCTCATACCGATCTCTAGAGAAGGAGCAGCCTGCCATCTGATTCAGCTGATTGAAATTGAGGCCAGATACAGTCCTTTGGCTTTGGCTTTACATAACTCACTTTGAATGTTATAGTTTTTCTTGAACCTTTGATTTCCTGTAGTTCTTGAGTACAACATCAAAGCTTCCAGTCATAATAGCAGGATTGGCTCCTAATATCCCAGTGGTTGTTGTTATTGATTTTTGCCCTTCATCACTTATTATCACTGCGTAGGCTTGATTAACCGTAGGTTCAAGACTTCTTATTAAAATCTGACTCTTAGCCTGAGCATATAAGTCATTAAGGCCCATTAAAAACTGATACAATTTTAGTTTCTGGAGATAAGCAACAAACTCCTTAGATTTTGGGCAGTCACAGCCCGGAGCCAGTATCATGCTTTAAAATCTTCCCACATATCCTTAAGTTTGAGAAATACACTGAAACAGATGCAGTACCTTGGGACAAATTTCTTTATGGAGATTAAATGATCTTGAATCGTCTACTTTATTCAATCGTTCTGATAAGTCTTCCCAAATCACTTGGGCACAAGATGCATACGTGGTTCCTCCAAGAAGATTTTTAGAAACAGGATTCATAACACACGAAAGTACAATTGCATTCACCTTTTCCCAGTGATTCCAAAATGATTCTAGGAACTTCTACTTCTTACATGTACCATCAACCAATTCTAAATTGTTTCTACCTACCCAAGCAACATGCATAGATCGCTTCCTAATATAGTAGTTCTCAGTACCTGTGAGTTGAAAAGAGATAATTTGTATGCCACTTACAGCAGCAGGAGACAAAAATAGTGGATGATAATAGTCGACTGCAATTGGCTGATTCCAGTTCCAATTGGTGGATTTTCGACTCCAATTGATTGATTTCCAATGCCAGGATTCAGTTGTTCTCTTGCATGTTGCTGATGACTTGATGTTTGACCCATATTATGTTTGTTTTCCATTGATACAAGAATTCACAAGATTTACAAGAAGATTTCTGCAATAGCGGAATGGATCGACAATTTCGAGCTAAAATATCAAGCTCGATCGCTCTGATACTATGAAATTAATTTAATACTAGAGTGGGTATGAACCCTTGAAATGAAGAAGAATAAGATAGGATACAGAGAGAGAGAGACATAAGGAGATCAGAAAATGATTCTGCATATTCACGAGTGTTTGCAAGAAGGAAATATTACACTTTATATAGTTAACTAATTAATTGACTAATGAATTTCTTAACTACTTCCTAATTTTGGTTAATGGAAGATGTAAAAAAGAGTAAGTTGCCCTTCCCAAGTTACTCCTTTCTCAATACTAATTTAAATACCATGTATTGGAATAAACCATAAAAGAGATTGAAATGGCTAACCTTATAGCTTCTCAAGGAAATGATCTGCTATGAAAAATATAACTGAAAAGAAAGTTACACTACAAATATGTATCGTGATTATTTACTTGTCATCGTGTTATATTTTACCAAACTCGTGTAAAAAGGATGATAACTAAAATAACATTGTAACAGATCATAAAACGGATAGAGGTGATGTAGTTTTAATATTATGTGTTGACATTGATTAAAAATATCATTAATGTTATGAAACAATAAAAGAAGAAGAATAATATTGAAGAGAAAGAGAGAGAGAAAATTCTTATTGAATTTTGAGATGATTTACAATGGGGTAAGACCCCTCTATTTATAGGGGGGAAATGACTTAGCCACAAAGTAAAACTCTCTAAAAGATAGACATTCACTCTAAATAGAATTCTATTATAACACTCCCCCTTGAATGTCTATTCAACAAATAATGTGTCTCGTTAAAACCTTAACTAACATAAAATCCAATGGGAAAAAAATTCTAGAAAAGGAAAAAGAGTACACATGTTTAGAAATGCGCCTTTTGGTTGCCTCGTTAAAAACCTTGCAAGGAAAATCCAGTGGGACAAAACCTTGTAAGGGAAAAAGAGTGCAACACGCATTAATTCCCCCTGATGAGAGGATCAATTCACATCCTTGAGCCTTCGTATCACGATCTTGTAAACTAGCTTCTTGAAGGTTGACATCGGTAGAGATTTTGTGAATAAATCATCCATATTATCACTTGAACGAATCTGTTGCACATTGATATCACCATTCTTTTGAAGATCATGTGTGAAAAACAACTTTGGTGAAATGTGCTTTGTCCTATCTCCTTTTATGAATCCTCCCTTCAATTGGGCTATGCATGCTGCATTATCTTCATACAAAATCGTGGGTATTTTGTCACACTTCAAACCACATTTGTCTCGAATAAGATGTATTATAGACCTCAACCACACACATTCTCGACTTGCTTCGTGAATAGTAATTATCTCAGCATGATTAAATGAAGTAGCCACAATTGATTGCTTAGTCGATCGCCAAGATATGGCAGTGCCCCCACATGTAAACACATAGCCTGTTTGAGATCGAGCCTTGTGTGGTTCAGATAAATACCCAGCATCGGCATAGCCAACAAGATCGGGACTGCAATTATTTCCATAAAATAAGCCCATATCGGTATATCCTTTTAGATACCGCAATATGTGTTTGATTCCATTCCAATGTCTCCTTGTAGGAGCAGAGATATATCTTGCTAAGACATTAACTGAAAAAGTTATGCCAGGCCTTGTAGTGTTGGCAAGATACATTAGTGCACCAATTGCACTAAGATATAGTACTTCAGGACCAAGTATCTCTTTATTATGTTCTCGATGTCGGAATGGATCCTTATTCACATCAAGTGATCGAACAACCATCGGAGTACTTAATGGATGTGCTCCATCCATGCAAAACCGTTTCAGTACCTTTTCTACGTAGGCAGATTGATGAACAAAAATTTCGTTTGCCAAATGTTTAATTTGCAAACCAAGACATAATTTTGTCTTTCCGAGATCTTTCATCTCGAATTCTTTCTTTAAATAATCAATTGCCTTTTGGAGTCCTATAGGAGTTCCAATAAGGTTTATGCCATCAACATATACGGCAAGTACAACAAATTCCTATGTTGTTTTCTTTATAAAAACACATGGAAAAATGGCATCATTTATATAACATTCCTTTAATAAATACTCACTAAGACGTTTATACCACATATGTCTTGATTGCTTTAGACCATACAAAGATCTTTGCAATTTGATTTGAAAATATTTCCCGGGATTTTGAATTATGTGCGTTAGGCATTTCAAATCCCTCAGGAATTTTCATGTATATCTCATTATCAAGTGAGCCATAAAGGTAGGCAGTAACCACATCCATTAAATGCATGTCAAACTTTTCATGGACAGCAAAACTAATGAGATAACTGAACATTGTAGCATTCATAACGGGTGAATATGTCTCTTTATAATCGATATCAGGCCTTTGTGAAAGTCCTTGTACAAAAAGGCGTGCCTTATATCTTTGTACCTCATTGTTCTCATTCCTCTTGCGTACAAAGACCCATTTATAGCCAACAGGCTTAACACCATTAGGTGTTTGGACTACAGGCCCAAAAACTTCACTTTTCGCAAGTGAATTCAACTCTGATTGGATTGCTTCTTGCCATTTTGGCCAATCACATCTTTGTCGACATTCTCCAACAGATTGAGGTTCAAGATCCTCACTATCATGCATAATTCTAGATGCAACATTATATGCAAAGACATAATCCACCACTATATCCACTCGATTCAAATTTGTCTCAATATCGATTGAATTTATTGATAGTTCTTTATTTTCTTGAGTCTCGGGCTTAGTGGTTTCCTCATGAATCTCAGAATTTATTAAATCATGAATTTCTTCATGATACTCTTTCGTAGTGTCATTTTGATATTTATTTTCCTTTTTCTAGGATTTCGATCCTTAGAACCTAATAATCTGCCACGTTTTAGGCGTGCTTTTGACTCATTAGCTATGACACTAGAAGATTGTCCAATAGGGACATTAATACGGATTGGAACATTCTTAGCAGGGATATGTGGTTTTGTTATCCTTTTCAAATTCGTAAATGTGTCTGGAATTTGATTTGATATTCTTTGCAAATGAATAACCTTTTGCACCTCTTTTTTACAAATAGAGGTACGTGGATCAAGATGAGATAATGATGGATTTTTTCACAAAATTTCCCGTTTGGTTTCACCAATTTCTCCCCCTAATGTTGGGAAAAATGTCTTATCGAATCGACAGTCTGCAAATCGAGCAGTGAATAAATCCCCCGTTAATGTTTCAAGATAGCGAATAATGGAGGGAGATTCAAACACAACATACATTCCTAACCTTCTTTGGGGACCCATTTTGGTAAGATATGGCGGTACTACAGGCACATATATTGCGCATCCAAAAATTCTTAAATGGGATATATTAGGTTCATGCCCCAAAACTAATTGCAACGGGGAATATTTATGATAATTTGTCGGTCTGAGACGAACTAGCATTGCTGCATGCAAAATGGCGTGACCCCAAACAGAAGTGGACAGCCTCGTTTTCATGAGTAACGGTCTTCTATCAATTGTAGACGTTTAATTAAAGACTCTGCAATGCCATTTTGAGTGTGAACATAAGCTACAGGATGTTCCACTTTTATCCCAATTGATAAGAAATAATCATTAAATGCTTGGGATGAAAACTCAGCAGCATTATCAAGTCTAATAGACTTAATTGGATTATCGAGAAATTGCGCCCATAATTGAATTATTTGTGTCATTAATTTTGCAAACGCGAGGTTGAGAGATGACAAAGGCACAAACAAGACCATCTAGAGTATGCATCTATTAAGACCATAAAATATCTAAACGACCCACATAAGTCCACAAATGTCCCCTTGTATACATTCCAACAACGCAGGAGACCCAATCCCAACCTTTGTTGGTGATGGTCTAATAATTAACTTGCCTTGATAACAAGAAGTGCAAGAAAATTCATTATTTAAAAGAATATTTAAATTCTTTAATGGATGCCCATTTGAGTTTTCTATAATTCGTCTCATCATAATTGATCCAGGGTATCCCAATCGATCATGCCAAAGTACAAAAGTATTGGAATCAGTAACCTTTTGGTTTACAATAGAATATGCCTCGATTGCACTAATTCTTGTCCAATACAGACCACAAGATAAAGATGGGAATTTTTCAATAACCCTTTTCTGGCCAGAGACATTCTTGGTAATGATGAGATATTCAAAATTACTCTCATCTATTGTCTCAATATGATATCCATTTCGGCGGATATTTTTATAACTCAACAAGTTCCTCTTGGACTTGGAGGAGACCATTGCATTCTCTATGATAAGTATTGTTCCCTTAGGCAGAGTTATAGTAGCTCTTCCAGAGCCTTCAATAAATTACTATTACCAAAAATTATAGTAACATCTGTTTTACACATACTTAAATAAGAGAAATATTTCTTCTCTTTGAATATTGTATGTGTCGTACATGAATCAACTAAATAAATATTTTTACAATTAAACTTTGATCCAAATTTGCTTTGTGAGATATCCATATTTGCTTCACATGGTTTGACATACAAAAGAAATATACAAATAAACATTAGTATTATTTTTTTCTGTAGCTAATATATTGATAAATCCGATATAAATTGTAATACTCATCACAAAGGACTTCGCACCCAATAACTATTGTTAGAACGGAAAAAAAAAAAATATTGTACTGTTATAAGATTGCGAAGAGATTTTTCTTTTGGCTTTTTTGCTCACTTGTATTTACTACAGTATTTCCTTAGTGTTAGTGCTACATCTTAAGTGGTGCTCATTGTGCTACATCTCGGCCCTTCAGATCTCTATCTCTAGCTTAACAGAAGTACAAATCAAACCCCAACTCTTTACTGTTTGTTGTTCAAAAAGGAACGAAAAGAATTACGTAACTTATTTCCAATTTTCTTTGTTCAATGGTAGTCCATACAGCAAGTAAAATGAATATATTGCACATTGACCATAAACAGTTTATACTTTGCTGTTGGCACGAGATTAATATAAATGGCGGAATATACCCAATGATAGACCAATTTATAATACAAATATAAATAGTTCATTATGATGAAATAGTAATTACATAATTATTTAATCAAAAACGAACTAACATTATTTTATAAAATAAATTAAACTAATGACTATTACTCATGTAAAGAACAATGATTACATGATGTTTATTCACTAACTACTATGAATAGGCAAAACAAAAAAAAAATTATAATAATCAAACTACTCAATCATCTTTCGCCATGGATCCATCACTGATTGGCTCAAAGAAGTCTGTCACATCTAAGTGGGTGATGTCAAAATCATTTTTAGAGACAAAATTGGCTTGAGGGCCTTTATTCTTTAGAGATGCTTGATAAAGTTCAACCAAATGTCTTGGTATACGATAAATATTTGTCTAATGCCCTTTTCCACAGCAACGATAACATTCAGTTTCTGAACCATTTTCCTTTAGCTTCTCATTTTTCCCTTTCCACTTTTGGTGGTTATTTTTCTTTGAGGGGTGATTAATACCAGGAAAATTTCTTCCTTGTCCACGGCCACGACCACGACCATGACCGGGGATAGGGCCACGGTCTTTCCCACGCTTAGCATAATGGGAATACACCTCATCCACTTCAGGCAATGGTGTAGAACCAGTATGTCGATTTTCGTGATTTCTCATGAGTAATTCATTATTTCGTTCAGCCACAAGGAGAAGAGAAATCAACTCAGAGTACTTCTTGAAACCTTTCTCTCGGTATTACTGTTGCAAGACCATATTGGAGGCATGAAACGTTGTGAACGTTTTTTTAAGCATATCATAATCGGTGATAGTGTCTCCACAGAGTTTCTATTTAGAAGTAATTCTGAACATTGCAGAATTATATTCAGAAACAGACTTAAAGTCGTGGAGCCTCAGATGAGCTTAATCATATCGTGCTTGTGGAAGAGTGATCAACTTTAAGTTGTCACATCTTTCCTTTAAGCCATTCTAGAAAACAAGTGGATCTTTGACTGTGAGATATTCTATTTTCAGTCCTTCATCAAGGTGATGGCACAAGAAAATCAAGGTCTTAACACAGTCTTGGGTAGATGCTTTATTTTTATCTTTAATGATGTCTCCAAGACCAATTGCATCTAAATGGATTTCAGCATCCAACACCCATGTCATATAGTTATTGCCTGAAATTTCAAGGGCAACGAACTTTCTTTTCATAATGTCAGTCATAATTAAAAAGAGGAGAAAAGTTATACCTTAATCTTCTAAAAGAGCTTCTTGAGACGGTAGAGTCTTGTGCTGATAACGTGTTATGAAACGATAAAAGAAGAAGAATAATATTGCATAGAAAGAGAGAAAATTCTTATTGAATTTTGGGATGATTTACAATGGAGTAAGACCCCTCTATTTATAAGGATAAAATAACATATCCACAAAGTAAAACTCTCTAAAAGACAGACATTCACTCTAAATAGAATTCTATTTATAACAATTAAAAAGTACCAGTAATAGATTTCGAACTTAATAATCAATCAATCTAGAGCTCAACTCAGGAAAATTCAAATACTGACTTTGCATCTGAAAACTGAGCTCTCTGGTAGTCCCTCGGATATAGAAACAAATGATGTGCCGGAGAAAAATGGCCTTCATATTTGATGTCCCTCAGATATAGAGTCCCTTGCTTTGGACCACATTGGTTGTTGGGTTGCGGAGGCCTACTTTGAGCTGCTATTGAAGGCTAGTAGCCCACTAGCATTCTACAGTTGTGGATTTAGAAGTAGGACGGCGTTGCTTTATGAGGCCTCCTTCTCTATTGTGATTAATTGAGAGTTTTAATATTTTAGAGTGGAGGATTAACTAAAATAGTCGCTCACCCGACTAATACGAATTCGGCCACATTTTTGCCGTTGAAATTCTTGTAATGGTTAGAGACTAATATTAAAGTCTAAAATATATTTTAAGAGAGTAATATTAAATTCTAAAATATATGTCAAGAATTTACTTCTATTGGAAAAATAACACTGTATAGCCACTCTCAAAATAATAACCGAAAAAATATATACTTTTTGTATATATTTATATACACTTTATACATTATATACAAATTTTATACGCTTTTCCGACTACTAAATATAAATAGTTTTTGACGCGGGCTAAAAGTGATAATACCTCACTTGAATTATACAACAATCATGACTCTACACCTCAAATTTCAAGTTACTATCCATGCAATCCAATATTTGATAGTTTAAAAGTTTTTATAGTACTAAACGTTTGTTAGAAATACATTTGGTAGCATTGAAAGAGGTATGGTCAGTTTTATTCTATTAGCTTAACTAATGAAGAAGAAACAACAATATATATTAAGATTTTAGTGATAAATTTTTGGACTTGATAGAACTCCACGTGAGCTTGTGTATCTAGTATTCGGTTGGATCCTCTCGTTTCTCTTTTTTTTCCCATCTTCATTTTATTTTATATATATAGTATAGATGCTTAAAGTTATGTTTATATTGAAGAAATTAAAGTTAGTCGCTCCCTTTTGGTTAGCATGATTTCTTAGTTGGATTTTGATGGTAAAATCTCTCACTTTCTTCTCTAGTAATTGTGAAAGAAAACTAATAAAACTGGCTTGAAAACCATCAATTGGCTGTTATCATTGGAGTTCAACATCCAACTTTTGTTAGCAATGATGATGAAAACTAGAAAAAAAAAATATCCTTAATAGATAAAGGATATGAATTTGTCATACAGGATTTATTATAAGTTATTGTCTACTTTAAATCCTAGATGTAAATTATATGATACATCTGACCAGACTATTTTGGTAGAAACTAATTTTGCCAAATCAAAGATCACCACCAGAAGATCTATCAGGTGGGATGAAATAGATTTTCCAACTACTTGGACTCTTTCTGTGATATCTCCTAGTCAGATAACTGATAATCTGACAAATAGTGATTTTTCACATATTACTCAAAATCCAGATGGTAGGATTTGTATTCAATTTGATGATAAGTTTACAGTTTATAATAAACAATCTTTTTCTCATAATCGATTATTACCTGCTGTTAATCATATTTCTCCTATTGAACCATCTTATGGTCCAGCTAGGAATCGTGCAACATCTTTACATACTATAGATACTACATCTATTGAAAGGGTTAAGATTAATCCTCAGACTAATATTGTTCAAGATAAAGACAATCTTTCTGATAAAGATATTCCTTCAGCTTCTGAAATGAGCTTTGATTTAAATGAAATGTGATGATTCCTCACAGAATAGATTTTAGTCCAGGATCCCTGGCAAGAAAACATATTCAAAATGATTTTTTTAGTAATAAGTGGAACCAATTAGAACTTGGTTTTTTGAGACTTATAGTCAAGAGGATCTCCATAATATTTTATTTGAATTCTATGAAATTTGTGCTCTGCATAATCAGATTCTTTATTTTGTTCCTTGGTTTATAGCCACTTATTTGCCATTATATATCAATGTGTTAGAACGTTCTTATAAAGACGGTAATGGTAATATTATAAAGGCGATATATCTGCCTCAAACACCTTTTATATTACCCAATAATACAGTGATTACTTTCTCTGCTTTTCAGAAATTTATTGATCATAATATTGCTCAAGTTAGTATTTTTGAAATTAATGATTTAATTGCTCAAAATAATTATTTGAGTTTATATGTTAAAGTATTAGGTGAACATATTGGTTCTCTTGACAAAAAGCTTGATGATTTAATTACTTTGATAAAAGAAATGAGTTCATCTTCAAAATCTTCTAATGTTGCTTCTACAAGCAAAGAAGGACAAACGATTTTTACTCATATTCAAAGACCTCCTGAGATTCAGGATTTTAAATTCAAATCTTTAAATGATCTAGAAGAACTTCTTGATAAAAAGTTTTCAGGATTAAGTAATAGACCTATTGATTTATCTAATGATTTTGCTGACAAATTGGAAGCCAATTTTGCTTCAAAAGATTTTGATTTGAAAGATCAAACTTGGTCCGAAGTCAACCGCCTTAAAGGCATGGCAAAATCGACTAAGTTTAAATACGCTGATAAGCCTCGAATGGAGACGTATTATTATCCGCATCCTACTCCACAAGACGTTTTGATTGAAGAACGTGATTGGAATCAGACGAATACCTCTTATAGCGGTACCCAAATCTATGAATGGAACCTTGACAGTTTGACAGATCGTCAATTAACTATTCTTGTACATCGGATGTTGATGTACTGTACTATTTGTAGAAGTGTTAAAAACACTGA
>ML347855.1:0-80842 GCA_005239505.1 Nicotiana paniculata | reverse complement strand
TAGAAGGTTGTCTAGAAAAAGTAGGGGTAGTAACAGGAGGGTCAGACGGGGCATCATTTGGATAATTATCAGTTGGGTTAACTTCAGCAACAGGACTAGTGGGTGTATCGTCATCCGGTTGCGTTTCATCAAAATCTATATTTTCCATCATCATTTTCATCAATAGTTGGATTACCATAAAGAGCATTCATATATTCATGGTTTAATTGTTCACCTGGTGCAATATCATGGTAAAATTTAGTATCGGCAAAAAATTTAGATTTAAAATAAATAGTTGTTGGGCCCGTTTGAGCCCATTTAGGACCGGTCAAACCGGCCCACTTAGCAGCCGGTCCCGAGCCCAAACGGTCCCGATCTCGCGGGCCTTTTTCAATGGACCGGCCCACCTGGAAGCCCACCCCCACCTGGTCCCTGTCCTAAACGGTTAGGCCTGTTTAGGCCCACTACCCATTTGGGCTCGCGGGCCTGGGCCGGGGCCGGGGCCGGGCCTAACTGATCCACATGCCACCCTTATTTTCAACCCTTCATCAAGGTGATGACGCAAGAAAATCAAGGCCTTAGCACAGTCTTGAGTAGATGCTTTACTTTTATCTTTAATAGCGTCTTCAAGACCCATTGCATCTAAATGAATTTCAGCATCCAACATCCATGTCATATTGTTCTTGCCCGAAATTTCAAGGGCAATGAACTTTCTTTTCATAATATCAGTCATAATTAAAAAAAAGGAGAAAAGTTAAACCTTAATATTCTCAAAGAGCTTCTTGAAATAGTAGAGTCTCGTGATGATAACGTGTAATAAAATAATAAAGAAGAATTTTGCAATGAAAGGAGAGAATTCTTATTGCTTTTAAGATGAATTACAATGGAATATAACCCCTCTATTTATAAGAAAAGAATAACTTAGTCACAAAGTAAAATTCCTAAAATCTCTCTAAAATATAGATATTCATCTTAAATAAAACTCTATGCGTAACATTTCTATTTTTATTTTGAAGTATTTGGCTAACTATGAACAAGGTGCACATAATTAATCTAAAAGTAGATTGTATAAAAAGTAATAACTAATAGGAAATGATTACAATCGAGGTTTACAACGTAAATGTAGCTTGAGTTTGCGGTACGACTATGCTTCCATTATTATGGTAATAATCTTTGTTTCTTAACCCTGCCTAAGAGCTTCCCAATTTGCTCCCTTGATGATCGAACCTGCCACCTTAGAGTTGGAGGTGAAGGGTGCTTTATCGTTTGAGCAATCTTCTATAGTCTTTATGGTAATCATTAATTATAATGCTCTATGTAAAATAATAATAATAACCTATACTCTATATTAAAAACACGTAGGCCTTTAGCGAAATTTCATTCGCTTTTTTACCCTTTAGAAAAAGAGCTCGCACTAGATAATATAGTCCTTTGAATAGTTTTTCAATATTTAAAAATAGTCATTTAATTAATTTTCTAATATTTAAGAGTTTGTATAATAAACTTTTTCCTTATTTGAACTGCATTATGACATTTAGAATTTTAAAATCATTAATATTTTACCTTATATAAATTTTACACTTAAATTATACATAAATAATAAATAAAATGACTAAGAGAGAATAAGAACATTAAAGAAAGAGGAAAGAGGAAGTACGTTTGGCTTTGGACAATAATGGAAGTGGTCGAATTTTTTTAGAACTTTTACACTGCTTTATATGAAACTCTTCCATATTAGAATATTTAAAAACATATACAAGATTATTCCTCTAATAATAGTATTCTGTATTATATTTTTAGTTCCCAAAGCTTCTAAATTAGCAATTACAAAATCATATTCTCCTTTATTTAAGAATATGTTCACCACCTCTCACAATAATTCAAACTGGAAGGAAGTTTGTCAATCTCCTAGAAGCTTTGACAAAATTTCCTTAAATCATCTAGGTAATCCTATTTTCAATCTGGAAATTACAAATGCTCTCTTCTCCTTTAAACCTATAAAAGCTCCTGGTCCGGACAGAATTCACCCTTTTTTTACCAAAAATTTTGGCCAGTGGTTGGAGACTCCATTATTAGATACATTAAAAGCATATTTTTAAGCCAGGAAATCCCTCAAAAATTGAATAACACATACCTTTGTTTGATCCCTAAAATTCCCAATGCTAACCAATTAAAGAATTTCAAACCCATTGGACTATGTAACACCATTTACAAATTAGTCACCAAAATCATAGAAAACAGGAAAAAACCTCTCCTTAATAACATTATTAGTCCCTTCCAATCTAACTTCCTAAATAATAGAAGAGCTTCTGATAATGGTATTATAGTCCAGGAGGTTATAGAAAAACTCAATAGTATGAAAGGATCCTAGTCAAAAATCATTATCAAGATTGACCTAGAAAAAGCGTTTGATCGCATAAAGTGGTCATTTATTCATAGAACTCTTACCTACTTTAAATTTCCTCCTAAGATCACCAAGCTAATTATGAACTGCATAATAACTAGCAATATAGCAGTTCTTGTAAATGGAACCAGTACAAATTTTTTCTCTCCATCTCGAGGAATCAGGCAAGGTGACTCATTATCCCCCTACATATTTGTGTTATGTATGGAAATGCTATCCAGATTTATCAATCACCAAGTTGATTGTGGAAATTGGGACCCTATCTCTTTTAACAAAAAAGGCCCTAACCTATCCCATTTCCTTTTTGCCTATGATCTCACACTATTTGGCTAATGTAAATGAAAAAACCACTAATACTATTGCTAATACCCTATACCTTTTCAGTAAAATTTCTGGGCAAAAGATCAATGACACTAAGTCTAAAATTATTTTCTCTAAGAACTGTCCTTCAACAACTCAAAAACACAATGCTCGAATATTGTACATTCCTATAGGATACAACTTTGAAAAATACTTGGGATTCCCAATTCTTAATAAACACCCTAAACCTAATGATTTCCTATACATCTTAGACAATATGAGATCTAAATTGTCAAACTGGAAAGTGAATTGTCCAATTTAGCTGGTAGGGTCTCCTTAATACAATCAACCCTTAACATGATCCCAAATCACACAATGCAATATATTATGCTCCCAAAAAAAATACTCAACAATATTGATCGTCTTCAAAGGAATTTTTTATGGGGGACTACTCAAGATAAAAAAAGACCTCACTTAATCAATTGGGGCATCATTAGCCACCCTAAGTCAGAGGGGGGACTGGGACTAGTTAAAGCTGGTCATAGGAACAAAGTCATATTAGCAAACCTCACTTGGCGACTTTATAACAACACCACCTCCCCCTGGGCCCAAATCTTGATTAGCCAATATGCTCATAAACCAAATCCTAAGAGTTGTTCCTTCATTTGGAATAATATTCGAAGTGGTTGGGAATTATGTAATAAAGGGATAGCCTGGAATATAGGAAAGGGTGAGCGCATTAACTTTTGGTACGATAAATGGTGTTCAGACCTCAACCTATTAGGGAAAAAATTCAAGGTCCCCTGAGTAAAAATGAAGAGGTCTTAACAATAAAGGAGATCTTAGACGATAATAATTGGAAGCTAGATAAAATCTCTTTTACCCTCCCTATATCAATAGTAGATGACATCAAAGACACTCTCACCCCAAAAGAATTACCCTACCAAGATACTCAATTATGGTCCCTATCTAGTAATGGATTGTTTAGCCAAAAAACTGCTTTAAGTTTCCTAAACCCTATCAACGACTCTAAGGCAGACTTTAGGTGGATTTGGAAATTAAGGACCCCAAAAAAAATCAGCTTTCTACCGTGACTTTGTTACCGCAATAAAATTCTCATTAGAAGCTACCTTCATCATATAGGCATGAACATTGACGATACATGCACTATTTGTAGAAAAGAAAAAGAAACTACTACTCATATTTTCCTGACATGCCCCATAGTCAAAAAATATTGGAGTTATTTAGGTATTGATCATATTTTATCTAAGGAAAGTCACTGGCTAGACACCATCAGACTTATGAATCCCAGTAGAATTAATTCTTGTCTTGATTGGAAAGATATTTTTCCCTTTGCAGTTTGGCACATTTGGATAAATCGAAATTCTAATAATATCAATAATGAATCAAAGGACATTCCAGTGCAAATGACTATAACGAGAGCAACTGAATTTAAGTTCCTTACAGGAGTCTCTATCCCTAATCTGAACACTAAGGAAATCAAAATAGTGTGGGAACCTCCCCCAAAGAACACCTATAAAATTAATTGTGACAGTGCTTCTACAAACAATAAAAAGGCCGGCTTGGGAGGCATAATCCGAGATAGTCAAGGAAAATGGATAATTGGCTACCAAGAAAATATTACTCTTATTAGAAACACTCAAGGTGAACTCCTTGCCCTGGAAGAAGGTCTCCCACTGGCTCTTCAACACAAGTTACATCCAATTGAAGTGGAAACTGACTCAACTAAGGTAATAAACCTTTTACAAACTAACCACCATACTTATCAACACATTATTGATTCATGCAGGTGGTTAATCGCTCAATTGGGGTACCCGCAAATCAAACACCTTTTCCGTGAAGCAAATGGAGTGGCACATCTTTTGGCTAAGGATAGTTTGAAGATTCAAAACAAGAATAAAGCAACCATTTGTCTTGCTTCTCCTCCTTGTGTAAAGGCTGCGATGAAGGATGATGCTAATGGAAAAGAATATGGCAGAATGATCTCGAAGGAATGTTGTAAAACTCTAGCTAGTATTGGCAATGCTACTGCTTCGGAAATATTAGTTTGTTTAATAGTATTTATAGTTTCCATCCCAATGGGATGGCTGTAGAAACCTCATGTAATAGGACTTTGTAGTTTCTAATCAATAAAATCTTATTTCAACCAAAAAAAAAGAGCAGTAATCAATAACAAACTCCAAAATTATCAATTATTCCAGATAATTTATGAGATCTTTTAACTTTTTTAGATAATATTAAATGTAGTTGAATATAAGTGAGTTTCTTATTTATAATTATAGCTCATAAAAAGGTATTTCAATTGTAGACTTTATTTATGGTATAAAGTGATTCTTATATTTTTAGATTTACAAATAAGTTCATTTACTTTTTTGAGAACATGTCATGCATGGATGATTTTTCACCTAATCATTTTTTTTATAATTTGGAAAAAAAATTATTAAATAAAATATAATTGTAATTAAATACTTAAAATTTGGTATGAGCTAGCTAATTAGTATTATTTAAATATTAATCTCACTTGAATAATGATACTTCCAAACTAAATACATACTTCTTGTTCTAACTTCAGTCATTCTTTGAAATACATTTTAAGTTGAATTCTTTGACTGGTGATTGAGAATTTCATGGAGCAATTTCATATTTTATTTAGTTAGTTATATGCAACTAACATCCATTATTTTCAAGTAATTATTTTTTTTTATTTTATAACTTAGAGATAAATTTTAAATTAATTTTTCATTGAGTTAGGTACGCACGCAAAGCGCGTACACTAAGACTAACAACAACAACAACAACATACCAAGTATATTCCCAACATGTGGAGCCTGAGGAGAGTAGTCTGTACGCAGACCTTACCCCCACCTAATGAAGGTAGAGAGGTTGTTTACGATAGACCCTCGGATCGGAAAAAATAAGAAGGAGAAGAAGGAGGAGGAGGAGGAGGAAAGAAAGAAAGGAAGATAGAAGAAAAAGCGGGAGATAAAGGATAAGTAGTACCAAATAATAATAATACTTTGGGCAAACAAAATCACATAATGCAATTAAGATCTAAGAATACGAAGGGACATACGTGTTACTAAGACTATCTTGAGCAATTAAGAAACTCCCAACTACCTACTAACCTCCTAACTTAATCCTCGACCTCCACACCCTCATATCAAAGGTCATGTCCTCAGTGAGCTGAAGCAGCGCCATGGCCCAATCACCTCTCCCCAACACTTCTTAGGCCTACCTTGACCTCTTCTCAAACTCGCCATGGCCAACCTCTCACACCTCTTAACGGGAGCTTCAATGCTTCTGCTCTTAAGATATCTGAACCATCTCAGTCTCGACTCCCGTATCTTGTCCTTTATGGAGGTTATTCCCACTTTGTCTTGGATAGCTTTATATGTAATCTTATCTCTCCCCGTACACCCACACATCTATCTCAACAATCTTATTTCTGCTACTTTCATCTTCTGCATATGGGAGTTCTTAACTAGCCAACACTCAGCCCCATACAGCATAGTCGGTCGAACCACAACTCTATAAAATTTACCTTTAAGTCTTGGCGGCACATTCTTAGCACATAAAATACTAGAAGCGAGCCTCCATTTCATCCATCCTGCTCCGATGTGATGTGATATCTTCGTCAATCTCCCTATTACCCTATATAATAGACCCGAGATACTTGAAACTTATTATCTTGGGGAGAGCTTGAGCATCAAGCTTTACATCTACGTCTGTTTCATGGGTCCCGTTACTGAATTTGCACTTCAAGTATTCTGTTTTGGATCTGCTCAACTTGAAACCTTTAGAATCCAAGGTATGTCTCCAAACATCCAGTCTCGCGTTAACTCTGCCTCGCGTATCATAAATTAATATTATATCATCAGCAAATAGCATGCACCAAGGCACATCCCCCCTGGATTCAAATAAAAATATGCTAAGAGTCTATCCCTGATGCAACCACATCATAATAGGAAAATATTCCAAGTCACCTCTCATAGTCCTCACCCCAGTCTTAGCACCAGCATACATATCCTTAATCACCCTAGTATACGTTACCGGAACGCCGCTAACCTTCAAACACCTCCACAGAACCTCCCTCAGGACTTTATCGTAAGATGTGCAGGGGCAGAGCAACGGGCCTAGACGAAATCCCAGTAGAATTCTGGAAGAGCGCAGGGCGAGCAGGCTTGGAGTGGCTCACTAGGTTGTTAATATTATTTTCAGGACGAAAAAAATGCCCGGAGAATGGAGGTGGAGTACGATGGTTCTGTTGTACAAAAACAAGGGTGATATACAAAATTGCAACAACAATTGGGGTATGAAGTTGTTGAGTCATACTATGAAGGTTTGGGAGAGGGCGGTAGAGCAGAGGCGGATGTAGTGTACTACCTACGGGTTCAACTGAACCCATAACTTTCGACCCAGAGTAAAAATTTATGTAAAAATTCATTAAAATTACAAAAATAGTAGACATGATCTCATAACTTTAAAAATATAATGGATTCAATGTTAAAAACCTTAAATCCCATAGAATTTAAATCTTGGATCCGCCTTTGTTGTGGAGGCCGGGGTGAGTAGGTGTGTGTCTATTTTCGAGAACCAGTCCGGATTCATGCCGGAGCGTTCAACCACAAAAGCGATTCATCTGGTGAGGAGATTAGTGGAACAGTATAGGTAAAGGAAGAAGGACTAGTAAGGGCGTACACTAAGACTAGTAATAATAATAATAATTAAGGCAGTTAAGTACTAAGTTAGTATATTCGAGAAGTTTCTTCGTATGATTCAAATTGCAATAGAGGCAAAAATACAAAGTATTTTTTATTTACCTATTCAAATTTGGGGGAAGTGCACAGATAGCCAGCAATAAAAAATGTATTTAAGTCATTGTTTAAAATTTCTTTAGTCTTTAGCCACTGCTTTAATAAACTTTTACCCGCCCGGACAAAAATACCATTCTGCTCATAAAGTTCAGGATCAAGTGTCTTTAACTTATAATCTTGTTACTGTAAGTTCAGGACTAGATGTCCTTAATTTATAAGCTTGTAAGTCTAAGTTTAGGACTACTTGTCCTTAACTTTTGAACTTGTAACTCTAAGTTCATGACTACATGTCCTTAACTTTTGAACTTGGAACTCGAAGTTCAGGACTACCTGTCCTTAATTTCTGTGCTTGTAACTCTAAGTTAAGGACTACATGTCCTTAATTTCTATGCTTGTAACTTTAAGTTAAGGACCAAGTATCCTTAACTTTTGAACTTCCAACTTCAAGTTCAGGACCAAGTGTCCTTAACTTATGAGCTTGTTACTGTAAGTTCAGGACTAGCTGTCCTTAATTTATGAGCTTGTAAGTCTAAGTTAAGGACTACCTTCCTTAATTTTTGAACTTGTAACTCTAAGTTTAGGACTACATGTAATTAACTTTTGAACTTTCCCCGGTCCTTTTCAGCCCATTAT
The DNA here is from genome assembly GCA_005239505.1 of Nicotiana paniculata. Classification (NCBI taxonomy): domain Eukaryota; kingdom Viridiplantae; phylum Streptophyta; class Magnoliopsida; order Solanales; family Solanaceae; genus Nicotiana; species Nicotiana paniculata. The sequence goes on along the minus strand of ML347855.1, from coordinate 72,691 downwards.
TCCTCTCTGATTTGCTGCAGAAACAGAACACAACACAACAGAAAATCAGACTTACAGAGACATTACACATATATCCCTTTAGTCAGTTTAGCACAATTAAACAACCACCATTCTTGATTTTTGCTAAACAAACCACAATCTATTGTATCCAAACTGACCAAAAAAGATGATATCTTGGCACGATCTTTATGTTGTCTTGACAGCACTTGTTCCTCTATATGTGGCCATTATCTTGGCCTATGGCTCAGTCCGATGGTGGAAAATCCTCTCCCCTGATCAATGCTCCGGCATATTTTATAGTTTAGCGTACACACAAATTAACTTGAATACTACAGTCTTTGCCAACTCCCAAACTGAACTCGAACTCTCCAGTATGGATCGCGTTTGAGAAAGGATGAGTAACAGTCATTAATTACGAGTGAACGAAAGCTAAACAAAGAACAGAACTTCAATCCTCCATTTTTTTTTCAAAATAAATTGTTGGTTTTCTTATTCGTATTCGCGATTAAATCTGGCTTTTGTTGGATAAACCAGTTGTTANGGGGAAGTCGGAATAGGAGAGCACTCATCTTGGGGTGGGCTTACTACTTAGATGCTTTCAGCAGTTATCCGCTCCGCACTTGGATACCCAGCGTTTACCGTGGGCACGATAACTGGTACACCAAAGGTGCGTCCTTCCCGGTCCTCTCGTACTAGGGCTTCTTTGGCCAGATCTTCCAATCTTTTCACAATTACAGTTCACTGCGCCCGCTCAGAGATTGCTTCGAAATAAGATCCTTGCGTTGACCCTTTCCTGAACCAGAACCGAGGGAGGATGAGAGAAAAAAAAGGACGAAGTAATTTCGTATATAAAGATATGGGTTTCCGGGTTTAGATCGAAATTACATCCCCCAAAACCTATACTCATTCGTGTTTCACTTGTGCGTTTACAACATCCATTGCTTCTGACTATGTCGATGAAATGGGACCGCGAAGACAACCCACCACTAGAGCTTGCTTTGCTCTCGCTCCGCTCGCTCCCATCTATCTTCCACCATAGCAGGAACCTCGCTAACCTTCTCGGCCTGTTAGTATAACCAGTGCAAAAGAACGCCTTCTTTCTGGAGGCCTCGGGCAGTGGAAGATGAACAATCGCTAAGGAATAGCTTGAACTAAGAGGAAGTGAAGTAATACTTGGCGGATAGTGTATTGAGGATATGTTTCCATTTCAGCATGATGTTAGACCATTTTTTTGTTTTTGAGAAATATGCCGCTAAAGAATGCCTTTTGTTGAGTAAGCCACGAAGTTTAATCTTTCTGGTGCTCATTTCCTTTTCCAGGATTTACCTTTTCTTCTTGAATTTTCATTTGGTCGTGAAGCAGGCAAAGGAGATTGGATATGAATTGAACACGAGAACTGAGTTAGATGGGCTTCAGCTTGTAGAATTAGTATTCTATTTAAAATGGAAGGTGGAATTGGGAGGAAAACGATTAATGAAATTAAGCAAAAGGAATGATAATTGAGCATGTAAAAATGGCTTACAAGAGTTATTTTTTCTTTTCCCTGGGACTATACATAAGGAGAAAAAAGTATTTGACTCTACGTGAGGAGCAAAATATGGAAGGACCAAGGCCAAACAAGCTTCAGGCCAACCTTCACTATATATGCATTAGCACGTCCATTTTCTGTTGTATCCGACTAGTGGTGGCAAAATGATTAAAAGAAAACAGTTAAACACACATTATCCACCGAAAAAAAGGTTGAATAATGAACTTATTAAAAACGGGTCAAATATCGATATGAACCATAAATCCATTTAGAAAATGGTTAACTAATCAATTTAACTTTTACATCTATAAAACCTAAACCGGGGATTCCTCAAGTTCGGAAGACTAAAAATTCTCCCAAAAATGTTCATATTCGTAAAGCCATGGACACATGCTATCCGCCGGTTAATCCTCTTTTTATCCCTATTAAATATGAATCGGGTTGGATAATTTACCCGTTTTTCACTATCCATTTTGACATGTTTCATACCCGACCCAACCGTTTATCACCCCTATACCCGACCAAGACATGATGGACACCCTGTTGCCTTACACTTCCAACTTCTAAGGTAGAAGCTGTGAAGCCCCCTTCTAATAGAATATCAAGGAAAAGAGAAATAAGGTACTTGATCAAATTGGCATATGATTCAGGTACAATAATACCTAATCACAACTACACGCCCCAGCAAAATTAAAACACATAGGAGATTGGTACAATGGAACAAAAAAAGTTCTTCCTCCAGTCGAAAAGTTCCATAGTACTTCACACCTATTCTAGCCAAATGTTGAGATGAGGAAACTCTTGTAGATGCTCATGAATTTGGCCACAAATGCTGCAAAACAAATCAAAGATGAAGGTACCAAAATGAACTCGTAATATATCTTGATCTATATTTCAGATGTCAAACTACAGCTGAAGGTTCGTGTTAACCCCTACACATAACACACTCCCAGTCCTAACATTGAAAAAACTATTTAACTCGCACCAAAAAAATTCGCGGTTACCCATAGACCACAGTACGTATGCAATGTAGCATAATTATAAATATCAATGATGCTTATCGAATTAAGTATGTTTTGCCTCCGCCAAACAGCAGAGTATACAGTCATAGACCTGAAGATAAATGCTGATGAGTAGAGTTAAGCAATCCTCTTGCTTCCACTGATTATCTTCCCGATTGTAAAGAAAGCACTACCATCGTTTATCGATAGCATTAGTTGCAGTATCACCTGGGGGAGGATCATCCTGTCACCATGGATGGGAAGATGATAGAATCTAATTGATTTTGATGGCTCTTAATTGGGTGGTTTAACGGTGTAAAGTAAATATATTTTCCAATTCATATTGAGCCCCTTCCTTCATCAGTAGTCAATTTGCGTTAAATCTCAAGTTTCTCAGCTCCAAGTTACCAATATCAAACTAAAAGCAGGAAAACAAAAAAAGCTAATGTTCTTAACTGTTCAAATACTCTTATTTCCTACGAAATAGGCACCCCATAACAATTGAATTATTATTCCTTAGCTTCAATCATTCTATTCAAGTTGTCCATCAACACTATTCACACACTATCATGCACTCAGTCACTTATAAATAAAGAAGGGAAAATAATGCTCTCAAAATAATAGCCAAAAATGTATATATTTTGTATATATATACATTTCTGTATGTTATATACAAAACATATACAAATTTTATACACTTTCGCGGCTAACGTATATAAATACTTTCAACCGCGGGCTAAAAGTGATCTTTGCCCAATAATGAATTATGTCTATATCCTAACCCTTTGTCGATATGCTCGCTACGATGCTGGACAGAGATTTAAGTATATTAGACACGCAGTTGATCAAAATATGTATTCAACTATACGGACAATGTTGTCGAGCCAATCCCACAAGCAGAAAGCTAATAAATTCCTTCCTACTACCATCTTCCCAGCTTCTAGTATTGTCTGTTGTTGACAAATCACAGGTTTCCATGTCTTGTTGTATTAAAAAGGCATTTCTGAGCAAGCCATAAACAAAATCTTGAGAATAAAATATTTGAGAAGAGATATAGCACTCAGGCAGAAAGGTGGTGATCGGCCAGAATGTCAGAATGCTGAAATGTTACTTCTAACAATAATAATGGGTGAGCCAATCAAGTACTCAACTTTTTGATGTCTTTTCTACAACAAAAGAACAGACTTGTACACAGGAAATCCATGTACACTGAAAATGAAAGGCAGCTCGGGTAATTTATCTTACATTCTGAGTAGTGATTACATGTCCTTGACATTAGCTTATCAGGAAGCTTGCATCTCATAAAGAAACCTGAAAGAGTTTGCATCTCATAGAAGTGCTTATTCTCTTAATTTTGTTTTTGATAAGGTAAATTCTATTAATCAAAAGGGAGAGAACTCCCGTATACAGGAAGTATACCAAAAAGTAGAGAATTTACATCAGAACATGATTCTTTACAAAAGACGCTCAATCTTCTATACAAATAGGGGCTATATGAGTGCACCAAAAAGCAATCAAAAATAAAAGACTATTCTTAAGATGTGAATAAGTAGACTCAATCCCCTCAAAAGCTCTCATATTTCTCTCCCCCCAAACTATCCACATGAGAGCTAACGGGGCGAACTTCCATGCCTTTTGCTTTCTTCTTCTACGGGAACCGGCCCAGCTATATAACATTTCTTTTACAATGCTTGGCATCACCCATTAAACACCAAAAAGGTTCAGGATTGCCCTCCACAAAGCCGAGGACACAGGGCAATGCAACAAAAGATGATCAACTTCTTCCCCTGAGCTTTTACACATGTAGCACTAACTAACAAGTGTAATTCCTCTCTTTCGCATATTCTCAGCAGTCAAAATCACTCCCTTCGCCGCTAGCCATGCAAAAAAGCACACCTTCGTGGGCGCCTTAGGAATCCAGATCGAGGAGTATGGAAAAGAGGCCTCCTCTCTCACTAACATACTCTGATAAAAGGACTTTACGGTGAACAAACCATCGCCATGCAAACCCCATCTCCAAGAATCACAGGATGGCTGGGGCCTGTCTTGCCCATATAGCAGTGTCAATAAATCTTGGAGCTCCACAATCTCCCAATCTTGCATGTTTCTTCTAAATGAGAGGTCTCATACTACCTCCCCTTCATGCTCCTTACGAATCTGTTGGACCATCAATTCCTTCTGGTTTGAAATTCTGAAAACGCAGGGAAAGGAGACCCTCAGAGTATCCTCTCCACACCACCTATGATTCCAAAAGGTGATTCTCCTTCCATCTCCCACCCTGTAAGTGATGTTGCCACTGAAGGATTCCCAATTTTTCATGATGCTCCTCCACATGCCACACCCGAAAGGTGTTGTGATTGTCTTGGTCCTCCAACCCCTCCCGTGGAATCGTACTTTTTTACTATGACCTCCCTCCAAAGAGCATGCTCTTCTACCCCGAATCTCCACAGCCACTTCCCCCATTTGTTGAATACTCTAAGATCTTTTACTCCAAGTCCACCCCACTTCTTTGGGGAAGTGACTGTCTGCCAATTCACTAGATGAAACTTTCTAGTTCCATCCGCCGAATCCCAAAGAAAATTTCTTTGAAGCTGCTCCAGTTTTTCTATGATGCTCACAGGAGCTTGCAACAGGGACAAGTAATAGGTGGACATACTCGATAAAGTGCTTTTAATAAGCACTTTCTTGCCGCCTTTTGACAAGTACCGTTTTTGCCAGCCTGTTAATCTTTTTTCAACCTTTTCGATCACTGGATTCCAAACCATAGTATCCTTATGCAAAGCGCCCAATGGGAGACCCAGGTAAGTAGTGGGAGGGGAGCCCACCTTACATCTGAGAACATGACACAAAGCATCAACGATAGCAACCTCACCCACCGGGAAATCTCACACTTGCCGAGGTTCATTTTGAGCCCTGATACTATCTGAAACCACTACAGGACCTGCTTCAGGTAGGTCAACTGATCCATTTTGGCATCACAGAAAATCAGGGTGTCATCCGCAAAAAGCAAATGAGAGACTCTTCGGGCACTGGGCACCCTGATCGGAGCTGAGAATCCTCTCAAGAAGCTTCCACCCGCCGCACGATCCATCATTTTACTCAAAGCATCCATAACTAGAATGAATAGCATGGGGGATAAGGGGTCACCTTGCCTGAGACCCCTGGAGCAGCCAAAGAAACCACACGGGCTACCATTAACCAGGACAGAGAATCTGACTGAGGAAATGCAGAACTTGATCCATCCACTCCATCTTGCCCAAAATCCCATCCGCATCATAATGAAATCCACGAACTCCTAATTGACATGGTCGAAAGCCTTCTCAAGGTCCAACTTGCATAGTAAGCCGGGTTCTCTATTTTTCCTTCTGGAGCCTACAAGTTCATTTGCCACCAAAGCAGCATCCAGGATCTGCCTACCTTTCAAAAACGCATTCTGGGAGGACGAAACAGATACGTCAAGAACCTTTTTGAGTCTGTTGGAGAGCACTTTAGAAATAATCTTGTAAATGCTCCCCACGAGACTAATAGGTCTGTAGTCTCTTATACAAGATGCATCTTCTTTCTTAGGCACAATAGTAATAAAAGAAGCATTGATACTTCTAGAAAACACCATTCACATGGAAGTATTCAATGGCTTCCATCAACTCCCCCTTGATGGTGTCCCAACAGAGCTGGAAGAAGGCCAAGGAGAAAACATCAGGCCCCGGGGCCTTATCACCAGCACAACTCGACACAGCCTCGTGCACCTCCTCCTCAAAAGCTTTTTCTAGCCACTCACTGTCTCCCTCCCCTATGTGGTTGAACTCTATTCCCCCCAAAGTCGGCCTCCAACTAACTCCCTCTTTGTATAAGTTCTCATAAAACTCCACTATCGCCACTTTTACCTCCCCCTCTCCCTCAATCCTCAACCCATCCACAACTAAGGACTCTATGAAGTTCCTCCTTCGATTTGCAACTGCCACCCTATGGAAAAACTTGGTATTCGAATCCCACTCTTTTAACCATAGCGCCCTCGATTTTTGCCGCCAACTAGTCTCCTGAGTTATTGCTAACTCGACTATTTCCTTCTTAACCTCCCCCAATCTCGCTTTCTCATATTCATCTAACTCCCTCGCCCCTTCCCCTCTCTCTAGTTCCCCCAATTCATGCATAAGCCCCCTCATTTTAACCTCAACCCTCCCAAAAACCTCCTTATTCCACCTAATAATATCTCCCTTAAGCAATTTAAATTTCTTTGAAAGATGGAATGAAGGTGTCCCTAATACCCCGTAGTTTGTCCACCATTCTTTCACCTTATCAACAAACTCTGGCACCTTCAACCACATGTTCTCGAATCGGAAGGGAGCACGCACCCCCCTCCCTCTGCATCCATCTAGCAAGATAGGCAAATGATCTGAAGTCAGTCTAGGTAAAGGAATCTGCAGCACATTCGACACCAGCTCATCCCAGGAGGGCGATATCAGAAATCTATCAAGTCTAGACCTTGAGTTGGAATCCTCCGCCCTGGCCCAAGTAAACCTTTCCCCTGACACAGGAAGATCAATGAGAAAATGATTATTGATGAAGTCAGAAAACTCTTCCATAGCCCTCGAGATCAGACTACATCCTAATCTCTCCTCCTGGAATCTAATAGTGTTAAAGTCTCCCCCTAAAACCCATGGAATGTCCCAGTCCCACATCATATTGGCCAGTTCCTCCCAGAAAAACACCTTGGACCCTTCTCCTACCAGTCCGTACACTCCCCCAAATCCCTACTCCACCCCACTCACTCTGTCTTTAACAAGAGTTGCTGAAGAAAAAACTCCCTTCATAATCTCCTTTACCTCCAAGCTTCTATCATCCCACATTAGAAGAATGCCCCCGGCACTTCCCATTGCAGGAACCCAGTCATATTTTACCCAACTACCTCCCCAGACACTCTTCGCAATCACGTCCGACACAATTTCCATTTTTGTCTCCAGAAAACAAACTAGGTTAGCACTCAACTCTCTAACTCCCACTTTGATGATGCCCTTTTGTTTGGGTCGTTCATCCCCTCAAATTCCATGAAAGAACCTTAACTTCCATATGTAACAATATCCCCCTTTTCCCTACCCCCTCTAACCGAGCTCCCTTCCTCCCTGTCACAAACCCGACCCCGTCTCTAGTACACCACTTCATCCCTAAATTATTATGCTCAACACCTTGACCCAACTCCCTCCCTGCACCATCATAAAAAGATTGTTGCTCAATCTCCCTCAACAGTTCTAGCACCCTATCTTCCTTCCTTTCAAAAGAAACACCTAGAAACTTCCTAAAGTTTAATAGTTTATCCTCCATCCAGAAAGACATATCCCCTCCTCCAATCTGTGACGAAATTGGACACGCGTCTTCTATATGTACCCTTTCCTTGCTCCTACCGGAGGAATACAAGACCATAGCATTGCTAGCAATAGGAACTTTAGGTGCCGAAAGGATCTCACCCTTTCCTTAAGGGGTATCAACCTCTGAGATTAGCACACCGCTGCTATAGGAATGACCAGAAGCACCAGAAGCAGGAAGAATGAGAGCATGGAACTCTTGGCGGCATATTAACTGGAAATACTGGTCCGGCACTAACATCAATTGGGGCATGCTCAACAGTCTTCCCAAAAGAAGAAGAAGAAGAAGCTTGAAGTGTAACCTCAGCACAACTAAGCACAGTAGTAGATGAGGGGGCGATGGAACTGGGTCCATCAGAGGCGGGTGGCCGTGGAATGACAGCACCATCTTTAGCCGGTGTTTCCCCTGAAGCAGCGGCCATCGAAGAGAGGTGCAAGTCACTAGAGCTCGGTGAAGAAATGCCACTGTTTGAAGCACTATTGGCAGAAGGAGGAGGAACGAATGTTCCCATATGCTCAGGAGCCTTATCAAACGCAGCTTGAAACAATCTGGGCCCATTAGGATCGATTCTAATAGAATTGGGAAAAGTTGTTAGGCCCGTGTGAGGAGGCCCAGGCCTATACTTGCTGAAAACTTGTTCGGCCCTATGATAATTAGAAGAGGACCGGCCCATTCTGCCTTTCCAGTCCGCATCACTAATCCATTCACGTCTATTCCTCATGTTGAAATTTTGTCTTCTTCTTCCAAAATCAAACCTCCCGTCTCTCCTCAATCTAACGTCTGATTCCGGCTTAGTCCACTGATCCGGTGAGTCCTCCACTCCCCTCGGAGACTGATTTTCCCTCCCCTCCCTTCTATTTGACCTTCCCTTTTTCTTCCGCCACTATCTTAGGCATAAAGATAGGGCGAAATTCAGGGCTCAACCAAACCCTATAACTCAAGTAGCCATCTTCCAGCACAGTGGAAACAGGGATTCTGCCCCCTTTCCGCACCACAATCCTTACTCGCGAGAGATCGTGTAAGCTGCAAGTGACATCAATAAAAACCCCACAAATTTCCCCAATCTTCTTGAATAGGTCAAGACACCAAAGATGCACCGGGAGACCCACAATGTTGACCACCAATGATTCACCGGTGAAACGAGGGCCAAGGCGCCCATCGTGCTCCACCCAACTGTTTCTAGCTTTAAGAAGTTCCCATCAACCACTTGTTTCCTCTGACAAGAATTTCTGAAGCTTGGGACTAGTCGACAAAGCGAAAGAGATATTGTGTGTCCCCAGTTGCGATATTTTCAGCCCGTCCTTGACGTTCCATGCCTCTGCAACCTAGTTCCTAACAGCCTCTGGAGAACCAACCCATTTGGAGAAAGACCCAATCAGACAAGATTTCAAGAAGCCCTTGTGCCTGAGAGTGCTCCTCAGACAGCGAGAAGTGCGGCTCCTGCCCTATGTCAAGCTTTAGATGGCATCTTCCCCCAAGTTCTATTTTCAGCCCGTCCTTGACGTTCCATGCCTCTGCAGCCTAGTTCCTAACAGCCTCTGGAGAACCAACCCATTTGGAGAAAGACCCAATCAGACAAGATTTCAAGAAGCCATTGTGCCTGAGAGTGCTCCTCAGACAGCGAGAAGTGCGGCTCCTGCCCTATGTCAAGCTTTAGATGGCATCTTCCCCCAAGTTCTAGGGCTGGCCAAGAGGCAGCTTTGATGAAAGACATGTTTTCCAGTTTCCTAGATTCTAGAGAGAAGTAGGAGTTTCTCTTTGTAGAATCCATCATATTCTAGATGCGGCTGTCCCAAAAAAGAAGTAAGATCTGGCCGGAAAAACCTCAAAGGTTGGAAAATTCAGAAGTCACAGTCGGTGAAAAACGTAATATAGGGAGGGAAGAAAGTTCTCGGGTAAACAGTCGCCGGAATCTAGGGTTTAATGGCCAAAAAAAGAAAAAGTCGTAGGAATTTTGTGGAACTGGGACGGGGAGACTCGGAAAATCCTCGAGAAGAGGCTGTCTAAAGAAAAAAGTTCGAAAAAGTCGCCGGAAATAGCCACACACGTCGGGGCGTGGCTGAGACCTCGACAGAAAACTTGCGCATTGGCCGCACGTGGCGGCACGTGAGAGCTCGGTGCCAGAGGGTTTCACTGGAGTTTGGTCGCAGGAAGCTTGGCTTTTGATGGGGGTGGTGGAGTCTTAGGAAGAAGAAGAGAGAAAAATCTCGGGGAGCGTGCCTGGGAGCATTTTTGCTATATGCAAGATATTCTTTTTCACATATTTCTCTCAATTTAACTCATGTTTATTTCATTTCTACGAGTCCTTCATGTATCCTTTTCTCAAGTCAATGTATATTCTATTTCAGAGGTCCGATGTTAAGCTATATCTAGCCATATTATTTATTTATTCATCTAATATATTTTTTGTTACCGAAGTGGCGCACAATTTGATACTTGGTGGATAATGGGCACCCCCATCTGCCCTTCTCCACTTAATACCCGGGCTTTTGTTTATGGCAAGGTTCGAACACGTGACATGCGCTTAACTCAAACATCACGCTGCTTTCTTACAAATAGAAAGCCCCAGGCAGCTATATCGAGCCATATCTAATTAATTTTTCCACATCATATCAACCTTTTTTCTTAAAATTGATTTCTAGTGCCTAACATTCAGCTGTGACCTATGAAATACACCTAAAACACCTGACATTCATGTATATAAGGACCTCATATCCTATATGATTCAAGATGAAAACTAGAGAGATTTAATAGACTGAGGAATTCTAATAGACTATCTATTCAGCAATGTTAAACTTCCAATATAGTTCAATTCAAGATGAAACTAGAGAGAAATGCTCGCATATTGGGGTGGTTCAATAGAAGAGAATAGGATGGAAGCAAAAGCCTCTCATAACGTCCCTTTTTCCTATTTGGCAAGCAAAAACAGAAAGGGAAGGAAAGTTTTCCTTATCTAGAGGTGACAAGTTTACACTGCTCTGAATGGAAAGTGCTGTAGATTTTCTGTTTTTTCTTGAGGTAACAAGTATCCACTTCAACACAGCCAGTCTATACATCATGCTCAAAGTACTTTTGATTGAAAGTTTATACAATACCTTCAAGATGAAATATAGCCTTCTGTCCCAGGCGCATCCTATGCTCCTGAAAGACAGTGAGAAATTTTCTAAATTAAGGAATGTTTTAATTTTCTTTTTATAAATCTGCATAGTTCATCCATGCACAGGAAAAATTCCAGAAGAATCTATAAAGCAGAAGAGCACTATAACCTAATGAATCATATGACATTGGATATAAAGCATCTGTTAGCTCCCCCCCCCCCTCCTACAACACAAGGTAAAACAGTTGACTCTGTAGTTACTATTGCTTAAAGAAACAATTAATCCTTTCTAGTTATGTTTGCCTCAATATTTGCGCCTACCTGGATATTAAGTAATTTTCTTCAGCACATCATAGTAGTGATGTTGGCCTTCTTTTAGGTAAAAACCAACTCAAATCAAACCACAAACACCCTCACCTTCCAGCATGTTTAACCAATTCTAAGTCCACACATGGACCTGAATCCGACTTATAAGTCTGGGAATAAACTCAAGACATCTATAAGTTCCTTTGATTCCCTTAAATATCCAACGTGATACATTATGTAGCTCAACACTTACGTAATAAGCAGCCCAGTGGGACACCTCATGCTTCAACTCTGAATCCAATTTTTTCAATAGTTCGAAAAGCAGCCTCTGCAGTCAAAGGCAGAATCAATAAAAAAACACAAAGGATTTCTAACACCTCATAAGAGAGGAAGGTGAAGCACCTGGAGAAAGAGCTTACCTTCAAAATAATTTCAGGTGGAATACAATTTGTTAGTAGCTCATATAACTTTCCCCTAACCTCAAACAACCTGAAACAAATGACATGTCAGTTTAGATAAAGAGGCAAATGTATTATATAGTTTTGAGGTGCTGTCATTAGTACAAAAAGGAGACAAGTTATGTTGTCCATGCTCTAGACGTTCAGCCCTGGTGTGCCGGGGGTGTTAAGTGTCCCACATTGGTTGAGAGAATTGATTGTTCTCTCCTTATATGGTCTTAAGCAATCCTTCACCTCATGAGCTACCTTTTGAGTTTGAGTTAGGCCTAAGGTCTATTTTCTTAGCAATAACATACTCTTCTCTTTGCAGTCAAAAGCCTAGACTCCTCCACTATACAGTTTGCGTTTTCTCAAAGTTAAACCTTCAGTTGCCTTGTATCTCTAGTGTCAACCTCTAGTTCCGAAGTTAGACAATCAAAACACAGTTATCCAGAGCACATTGACATAATACTTTAGAGCTGGAAAATAAAACAAGGCATCTTTGTCATCATAAAGCATAAGCTTCTGAAATCACTTGCTGAACAGTAAATACCTATTTAGATGGACTGCAGCTGTACCTTTTAGGGCTCTGCTCTTTCATTATGTCTGATGCAATTTCTGAAAGATATTGCTCCCAGTCCATTGGAGGTATAGCTTGGTTGTTTGTGAAGGGATACCTTAGGCAAATAGTACAAGGGGTCAGCACATGCATAAGGAAACTCTGGTGCAAACAGTTCAAATAACATGTGAAAAGCTTGGATTTAGCAGCTCAAGCTAGCAAGAAGCTAACACAAATCAGTCAAGCCAGGGTGTTATGAGCTCAACTGTTGAACACGACAAGTCTCAAACGTCAAGACTGCCCTCCTCAGATTCCTATTTGACTTTTCCGCAATGCGAGCAGCAAATCCTTGTGGAAGTTGAAGTCCTTCCTTTTTGGCAATAAAATCCAAAGCATTAACAATCTGCCAAACAAGAGATATTGTAAGAAAATTTCAGGAATGTACCAAATAATCAAAGAACATGTCAACAACATTTGCTACATGACTAATCAGGCTGTATATATACTGACTTAGAAAGTTTTAATGATTTACAAGACTCTAGAGAACTTCCTGACGGACCCACACCAACTAAAATAAGCATTAGGTCAACTGGAGTTACAGGGTCCTCAAAACAACATGCTGTACAGCCCTTCAGTTGAGGTGATTTCTAAAGTTAAATATTAATATTAGACACGTCTTTTCCTGGGCACTACAACATGTTAGTGGAATATCATTGAATCATGCCTATCCATGATTAAACAAAAACTGAAATAGGATCAAGAAAATGATCAATTGTTCTTAAACTTTATCCAAATATAACGAAAGAATTCAAATTGTAGAAAAAGTTAAACAAACTCATGTGACGATAAGTTTTACAAGTATGCTACACTTATATCCTACTACTGTATAATGTGTTGACTAGGTAAATGTTCTCCTTAATGAGCCTACATCTATTATCTAAGGCACAAATTGGAATATAAGAGTAAAGACTGCTCAAATTATTTCAATGATGAACAAACACCCATTCCTCAAAAAGTGCACTTTCTGTGTCACACAATTAACCAACACAACTGAATACGGGCATTTATAGTCCACCTCGTCTAAAAAAGTGCAGCAGGCTACTTCACTTAGCACCCAATTTGGTGAGTCAATGTACATGACATTGACCATTAAATACGGCATTTACAGTCCAGCTCGTCTAAACAAGTGCAGCAGGCTACTTCACTTGGCACCCATTTTTGGTGAGTCGATGTATGTCATTGCTGAAAAACTCTCCACCATTAAATGGGTCCTGGAGGAAAGACCAGACAAACACTCTAGTCTAAAGCAAGCCTGAGACTAGAAGATGCATGGAATGTTATGCAGAACACACTTCCACTCCTCACTTTGTAGTAAGAATGCAGGGAAAAAAAGGGAAAAGAGAAGAAGACAAAGTTGTTATATCAATTGTGGGACAACTGAATTTCACTAACCTCTTCCTCCATTGGCGCATTTATTCTCACATTAAGGCATCGTGAGCGGACTGCTTCAGTAACCTTTGAAGAACTGTTGGAGCATAGAATTAGGCGGCACGACGCACTGTACTTCTCCATTGTTCTTCGAAGAGAATGTTGTGCTTCTCTTGAGAGCTTGTCAACTTCATTTAGCACTAATACTAACATTTACCAAAATGAAATATTATCAGCTAGGTAGCCTATATAAGTAATCCACAAATTACAAGTAATACGGCTTATCTACATAATGCTGCTGGTAAACAATTGAAACTCGGAAAATTAATATCTCAAAGTTGATAAAACATTTAAGTATCTTTTTTAATTCCCCAACTATTATTTCTTACCTAAACTAATTTCTAGAGAATATCACCTTAGATTATCAGTCTTCGTGCCCTGTTTCACCTTTGTCATGCTATCTCACATGAATCTGTTTTTCCCCCTTCTGACAAGCAACGTATAACAGATGACATGTATTTCCCTTACTAAAAAAATGACATGTATTTCAGTTACAGTTCAAATTTGCAATATATGAGAACTATTTTGGTCCACATTAAGCCTCAACATATATATGCTTTTTTGTAAGTTAACTGAAATGTCAAGGTACTTCGCCATAATATTTAACATAATAGTAATGAGATATTTTAATGTTCCGCCACTTTGTAGATGATTGCACTGCAGATCGCAGCAGATGCTATTTGTGTGCATCTCCTCTCAATAATTTGATAATAGTCAGCTTTAAATGTCCATTGCTAGAATTCAGGGGAAATAATTCTTCAGAAGAAATTTTATACACAAATTTTTAAAAAGAGGCAAAGAAACGAAATATTGGCCTAAAAGATGGAGAGTGGAGAGAGTAAAACAGCTAGTGACCAAAATGGTCCCTTCATTATTGCATAAACTAAATAACATGTTTCTGAAGCTGGCTAAGTATAACCAAGCATAATCTATCAGAAACTAGCATAGTAAATGAAAACATGAACAAAGTCATACTTGAAACTAAGATAACTTTTATAGCTCCCATAGAAGATACGCGCATGCAAGGCGAGGAAGACGGAGATAGGGGGACAAGCTCAGAGAAGAGAAATCCAATCCACAAAATATGGACAACATAGTTATGGTAAAGGTCGTAACGCGAGAGGAATCATTACCGCAAGGCACAGAGGGGGAGGTCATAAGCGTCGATTTTCAACGAATGAAAAAGACATATGGTAGAATCATAACCACAGAATACGACTACATTTGTCTCATATACTATAGGGATGGTGAGATGAGATATATTATACATCGTAGAGAGGCTACAATTGAAGATACCATTGTTCTGGTATAAAAGTTCCTATAAAAATGGAAAATGCTACGTTTCAGTGTGGTTTGAATTATCGATTTACGTAATTCGAAATAACCAATTAGGTTTATGACGAAACCTAGAAAAACTTGAAGGGCTATTCTCCACAGTTGCATATTAAGGACCAAAATAAACGTATAACTATTATTAAGGAACTATTTTGGTTCTTTTTTCCAATCAAGAAATTGAGATTTAGTGCATCAAGTGACAAAAAAACAGAGTCTGACAATACAAATGGGCTCCATGGGAACAGCACATTCAAGAAAGAGGCAATCTGCACAGACGGAGGCAAACAGACAATTATTAGCAAAACTAAACCTCAACATCTAAGTGCCACTTGACATAAGAAACAAAGGTAAAGTTTAAATCATAGGCAGAGGTAGAGTATGACATCTTTCAACATACTCTTAAAAATAACTGACTTTTTTAAGGAAATAATTTTTTTTAATCCCTCCCCAAGAACTCCCCAATTTGCTCCCTTGGTGACTCGAACCCGCAACCTTTGGGCTGGAGGTGAATGGTGCTTACCAATTGAGCAACCCTCTCTTGTCCACTTAAAACTAACTGAAGTTGAAGACACTATATCACCAAGTACAACCAAAGTCAAGGTTGCAGCTTTATCACCCTCCCTTCAAGAGGTCCAAAGTAGAAGGCTTTGAGTGCTGTCTAAAAAAGCCCAAGTTCAGTAAAGAGATTATATCCATTTAGTTTATCTACATAATAAGAAATTTGGTATACTTCAGAAGAATTGGCTTTACTAGTGACCAAGACACTCTTCTATCAAGTAATTCCTTACTTGGGCAAATAAGAAAATCATTACATATCTTAAACCTTTTCCCATTACTCTTTCCTTTCCTGGGTGGGCCTCTATTTAGTCTAAAATGCAGCAGACATTAGTGCTGTCAGCCTTTTTCATTGAATCCTTGACATGGTAAGGTCTTAGGACCCTACTCCATATAAAACCACGTGAACAAAAACAACACGCCTCAGTCCCAAATAAGTTGGGTAGGCTATATGAATCCTAGCTGACCGTGTTACACCATTTAGGCTCATCACATGCCAATATTATGTAAATACAAATGAAAAGTATTAGGAGTTTGCAAAATAAAACCACGTAAACACAGATGAAAATAAACACAAAAGGAGTCAGAACTCAGAACTTCTACAACTTCTCCATGGATTAGAATCAAAAGATAAAGTTGTTGAATCACCTTTAAACCCCTTCTTTCCTTTAGTGTCAATTGGTCTATTCTTGGCCATTTCTTTGATTATCTCTTGAACAACATATCTATCCTGAAACCCAGCATCACTTGGACTCAATTCCACGTGGTGGGTGCTTGATAATGTTGTGAGCTCCACATCAATTGTCCTTGAACCAGCCTGAGAAGAAAAGCATAAATCAAATTAACATTACTAAGATCTCCAGCGAATCACCATGCTTGTTTTCAATTCCCAGAAAACGGGTATGGATGAATCCCAGCCAATGCAAGAAGTGCTCCTCGTTGTTTCCTTTTCTAACTAATTTTTTCCTCTCTAGCCAAATGTCTCTCACCTCAAAGATCACATTTCCATCTACTCTTGAATATCAAATTTCTCAGCGTTGACAAATAGATTAGAGGAATACTTGCACAAAAAGAGGGATCTATTTTCTCGAATGCAACAACACCCTCAATCCCAAGCAAGTTGGGGTCCGCTATATGTATCCTCAGTTCCTAACTATCCATGTCACTCCATTTAAGGTCATCACAGTCCAATATGTTTTCTCAAATGCAACAAATAATTAAATATTGCTAATATGTAAAGAATGAATCAAAGTAAGTTTATGAATAAGTACTTCTTTATAAGAATTTTTAAGAATATATACTGGAATTAATCAGTTCCAGACATCAACTGGATCAAAGGAGCTTTCGTAACTGATAATACATTTCATTTTATTTTGTGGTAGTCTAAATTTTCTGCCTCTTTATATGGACAAAAGGATTATGAGGAATCAAAAGGATTATCATGATTTTGACACTTCTGTTTATTTCAATTTAACTTGTGCATTCCCTAACCTTTTATTCTTTAAACTTGAAAATCACATAATGTGTTACTAAAACAAAGAGAAAAAATACACATGCACATGGGTAAAGTAAAACTAAAAATTCTAAAAAAATATTAAAGAATATAGAAAGAAAGAAGGATATCAGTTGCAATTGATCCCTAACCATGGAAATCACTGGTTGTTGTCACTTTCACCAAAAGTAGATCTCTATTGATTGCACCCTAAAGTTTTGTTAAAAAAATATAAAACCAATTATACTTGACTTTTTTCATCCATACAAATTGTGTGAATACATCCTTCCCCTCTAGCATCAATGTCTGATGATAAGACATGTATTTTATATTTAAAGCAAATACACATTCAAAAGGAATTTCTACTATTACATGTGCATCATTCAAGCTGACACAATATCAATCATGAATTGTTGCCACAAAAAACTACAGCAAAGGAATGGGATTTTCTATCCAAGCTACTGACCCTCTTTATTTTCTTTTACAAATCAAAAGAATTTATTAAAAGAACATCAAGATCAGGATAACTTCACAAAATAAGTTCAGCTGCAATGCACATTAAATCTCCCAAAACTCTAACAAACTATCTATAAGTAAGTACGGCCGCTGTGCACCAAAAAGTATAAGAGGATCAAAATAGAACTTTTCACTCTTCACACAAGGCTCTCAAAGCTTCAAAAATTTCCTCTTCCTTCCTCTTCAACTTCACAAAAAAATGCAAAAACACAAAGAATGCAAAAACTAAAGCTGTTGCTCATTAAAGACACCTTATTTTATGTTCTATGCCCTCCACTTTCTGAATAATGTAGGAATGACAACTACAAGTCAAACACGATGGAAGAAAATATTAAGCTCTAGAAATGCAAGAAGAGAAAGAGATAGATGAGAACAGGGCTGGTGCTCACAAAATAACAGGAATGAAGATTAAGGGAAATAGATGAAATCAGTCAGCTGTTAGCTGTTTTAGAACCCTTCAAACTGGATAGTTCAAAGAATGACTCACTGGTGTGGCTGACGAACAATGAAGGAATTTTTACAGAAAGTAGCAGCTATAATATGTTTCAAGAATATTTGAATAATTGGAAGGAGGCATGGCCTTGGAAGATGATATGGAAGACTAAAGCACCATCAAAAGTGACATGTTTTGGCTGGGTTGCTACTAGGAATGCCTGTCTAACTCAAGATCTGCTCCACAGAAGAGGATTGATAATATGTAGCAGGTGCTATCTACGTGAGAAGGAAGTAGTATCAAGATTTCATATACTGATTCACTGTGTTTTTGCCTGGCAAACTCTCTTGTGTTATGTTTATTTGGAGCGCACTAGGTGATGCCTAGAGATGTGCAGAGTTTGTCAAGCCGGAAAGCACAGAAGATTGGAGGAAACAGAAAGAAAATTTGGAGAACAGCTCCTTTATGCATCTTATGGAGTATATGGTTGGAAAGGAATAGGAGGTGTTTTGATAAAGACAAGAAACAGATAGCAGTGGTAAAGTATAATTGTTTAAGAAAATCTGTTGCATTGGTGTAAGAAGATGTTTTATACTTTTTAGATTCACTGAGATGTGAGATGAGTGTGCTTAATTGCTATATGGTGACCTCTGAACTAATGTAGTTTTGTATTTTGCAGTACCATCTTGGTACATGCCTTATCTTATAAAAAAAGATTAAGGTCGTTCTTAAATCCCATTTTCCTCTTGCCTCTTTTAGCTAGACTAAAGTATCTTATTTTATGAGTATAGCTAGACTAAAGTATCTGTATGGCCACTAAGAAAAAAAACATACCCGGTGTACTCCCGCAAGTGGGGTCTGGGAGAGTAGTATATACGCATATCTTAACCCTACCTTGTGGAGGTAAAAAGATTGTTTTCAATAGATCCCGGCTCAAGAAAAGCATTTCTAAGAAGGATTGAAAAAGAAGCAGCCACTAAAAAACATAAAGAAATAGAACAGAACGTTAACTCAATGGGCTATTCATTGCGTCATCTAAATATTCCATGTTCATGCAATATGAAGAACGATTTATTGGATGGAATAGATCTTCCGACTTTATTTCCCTCAAAAGCAAACACCTCGAAGACCAGATTTCAACCAGGGAGTTTGCAAGTTATTTCCCAAGTTGGATTGGGAGGATGATGGGCTTCATTTTTCTACTTTAGTTTGTATTATGGTTATGCTCTGATTTCGGTAGTGTTTGTAATGCATGAGATGAACTTCCTGAGTATTCGTTAAGCCACCAAATTGAGTTGTAATTATTAAAAAACTTTGGCAATTGTTGGCATCTTCAGTTGTTTTTTCCATGTCTTTTAAATAAAAAAAGGCATTGAAATATATCTCTAGACACTTAAAGTACCAAGATTTCTTCTTAATGTTTTTCCTTATATTGTTCACCTTGAACAGCCCCTTGCCCGGAAAAAAAATAGGAACCTACTGATCTAAATATTTAGATATACGTACAGAACTAAGAATAATACAGCTATACACAGAATTCACGTTAACATACTTGCACCCTGAAAAAGGAAATCCAAGGAAAAGCTTACATCAACTTTCCAAATCTTGTTCTCAACCTTAACCTGCATCAGTTGTCCAACCAATGGAACAATATTACTTCAGAGATCAATTAAGCAGGATATTTAAAAAATTTAGTGAAGAAAACACATAAAAAGAAATCAATTGAAAAGAGACGGAGTTACCTTATCGGCACTTGGACCAAAAATTTGCCTAAGAAGTGCCATAATCAGAGTTTTCTTTCCTGACCCGGAAGGGCCATAAAAGAGAAGATGAGGACAATCTCCCTCTGACACCTAATAATAATCATAAAGAAAAGGTCACAAACAGCGAATAATCGAGAATTCACAAAGGTGTATACTATAAATAAAAGAAGTTTTACCAGCTTTTGAAGATTTTGAGCAACATCCTCGTGGACAATAACTTTGTCTAGGGTTTTAGGGCGGTATTTGTCAACCCACAACATCTTCAAATTCGAGCCAAACTACTCTAAGAGAATGTAGAAAACAGGAGCCTGAGAGCAGATATTAGGCGACAAATTTTTATAATTCTTATGCTAGACCAAAACGGAAAGCACTGTGATTTTTGAAGTTTAATTTGCCAATTACATATTAACAATCCCCAAGCGAAACTACCGAGTTTTTACAAGTAATCTTGTTAACGACGAAAAGGAGAAGCTTCAAGTCACAAAGCTCTTCTTTGCACAGAGAAAGAAACCATCCATATCTTTATCAAATAAATAAAAAAGAAGCTAAAACATTATGGAATAAAAAGCTAGACAAACTAAATAAGTCTGATCGAAACCACTAAATAAAGTGGTATGCAGAATTTCACTGTCAAGAAACTCAAAAATTTTAAAATAACATAAAACAAAGAGCAAATACAAAGATCATGAAGTAAGCAGCTATTATCAGAGGCAAAGAAAGGATCAGGCGAGGGGTTAAAGTAGTATAAAGCCAAGCATTTCATACGAAAAACGCCCGCAGAAAAGAAAAAAAAAAACAGAATACGAGAAATGCTCTATGCACAATGGGCATGCATATGGTCAGTCAATTTGTATGCAAAATCACTTCTTGAAGAAAAATAAGCACAAAATAACACAGGCGTTAGGTACATTTTCGACCAAAAAGATGCTTAAAAGCTGCTTCTTCAATTTAATGTAAAGTAGAGGGTTTACAAATGTTCGCAAATCCAACTCTAGAAATCTTCAATTTTATTTTTTTTCAATGAAATTCATCAGATTTTTTGTGACTTTCGAGAGTCGAAAACAAAGAAAAGTGAAGAATTTTGACCTGATTCGCAACCAATTTTCCTTGGAGTGTTTGGGAAGGCTGACAGTGAAGGAGCAGACTAAAAAGAGGCAATTGCAGCAGAATGTGTAAATCAATTCCCCGCCAAATGCGAACGATGTCGTTTCGCCCTAACTTGGACGCTGTGCTAGCATGGGCTACTTACTAGGGTTTGGGCCTACTGTGTAAACCCACCCAGCTATAAAGCAGTAAAAATTGCATCAGATATCCACTTTGAGCCCTCCTATTTAAAATGTAACCAGTTTTAAAAATTAGTACGTAAAGTTGCGGTTTGCGGCTTCTTCTTCTCCTTCAGCGAATTTGGCCAGAAAATATAGCATATTATATCATTGATTTTGTAATGACTTACCATAAAAGCACAGCTTATTAATTAATACGATGCATGTTTTGAGTGTTGTACGAATTGTTTTACCAAAAAAAGTGTTAACTTTTTCTTAAAACGAATTAATGAGAAGATTAGGGGTAAATCCTAACCAAGGATAATTAACTCTAGATCGAAGAATATTTAAGTAAGAAAAATCGGATATGGTTAAGCTTGAGAACTCGTTAAGATTGTAAAAGATGTCAAATATAAATAATGGGCTTACATTCTCAATGTTATTACTCCATAATGTATGATAAAGAAGAATAAGAAGATGCACTATTAACGGCTACGAAATATATCTTTATTGATTTCGTAATGATGATTACAAAGATCTGCAACAACGTTTTGAACATTCACTTGAGTATCAGGCAGACTCTCTTCAGAGAGGACTGAAAAGAGAAAAATCACCTTCTATCATTCTCTTATCATGTATATATACTAGGTGTTTCCCCTTAACCAACGGTCCTTAACCAGGGTACTTTAATTTGTTGCTTGCGCTTTAGGTCGACCTCCCTAAGTGTCGTGGCGTGTGCTTTGCCGTAGAAGCTTTCTGATGGTTTGACCTTGGTCGTGGCCGAGATGCTCGTCGTTATGGTGCCTTGTGGATACAATCACGGCTTAATCGCCCCTCACAGGTTTCAACTTTACTACTGAGCAAAACTTTTAGATTACAACCTATTGTAACCTATTAATTAACTCCTTAATCCCCCGCTAACTTGTAATAATCTTATTACAAGCCACTTTGTAATACCTCTATTACAAAGACTTTACAACTTGACTGACTCTAGCCAAGACACAAACGTTGTGGTTTATGATTTACAAAGAGTTTCCTACACAATGCGTCTAAGTAAGCTATGTAGGAATTACAAATAAGAAAGTTAACAGGGTTACAACTCAACTAAGGACATACAATCACTTGATATGAGGAACTAGTATGTAGTAGTGTTATTCTTTGTTCTTTATGCACTTGAGAATTTTTGACTGGATGATCAATTATTGTTGGAGTGCTTGAGTAAAATCTCTAAGTGTTCAAGTGATGTTTTGTCATTGGTTTAATAATAATATAACATTGATGGCATCACTCGAATAATGTAAGCAACTTGGGTGCAAGGTCTATGCTGCACTATGTTGTACTATTGCGTGTGCAGGCATTCACTTTCCAGCTGTTAGAGAGTTGACTGGTATGATCATCAGGAAAACTGAAGTCCATATGTTCCTTTTGTTGATTCTTTAACTTTTGAAAGACTGATGAATATCTCCAGCTTAAGTCTGGTTATTTCCATACGCTTGAGGATGTGGACCAAATGTGTATCATGTTCCTTATCTGGTTCTTAACATTTAAGTTTGTTAGATCATCAAAACATAAAATAAAAAGAAGGTACTTATAACCTATCAGATTAGGAACTTCAAATAGAAAGAATTCGCTCACTCTCGTAAACAACATTCATATGCCCCATATAATGAACCATAGGCTTGTCTGTAGTGTACTACTCTACTAATTCGAGCTCATTCAGTCAAGGATCAAGTTGAACTTTAAATGGTTGTAATATAGGCTGCGGGAAGGGTAGGATACATTTAGATGTAAGAGTGACTACACCTCACTAAGCACTTTAATACATACATCTCATTGTTAAAACCCCGCACTTATGCCAAACCGATACTCCACCTTCACATCAACTTACATTAACTTCCATATTTTTTAAGCACAACCACATCAAGAGTTACCACTTATCAAAGAATATTTTGCACAATAATACAACTATATTTTTCTTTCTTTTTCAATTTAAGGGGTTCTTACTTTTTCAAAATCGTGCACATTTCTCGTTGCTTCATTAGTTCCACTCAAAAACCAAACCAACCACTCCACACTTCAACTTATACAAAGTTCATAATGATTTCAAATGCTTAAGAGATGAATGGGTTCAAATAGAAGGTCAACTCAAACAAATGGGTAAGACTTGTAATGTGGTTGTCAACGAAACATAATTACAGGCTCAAAGGGGTTAACTAATATGCATAATTATTAGGTGGGTAAAAGCATATAATTGGCGCAACAAATAAATGTCTGTATCACTTCCAAGACTGAATAAAACTACTATTTCGCTTTGCAAACACACGGGATAAGTTTTAGACATCAAATGCAATGTACAGAATAAAACAAAACCTCACGCTCACATGACACATAACTGACTCAAGATCAGACTATCAAGACACTCTAGTTAAAGCAGTTAAGCAAAGTTAAAATCATACAATTTAAGGTACTTATACAAGAGTAAAAAATTGAGTCTAAGTGTCACAACTAACACACTTACTATTCTCAATGCATAACAAAGTCAAGAGGTATTGCTTCCAATCCAATTCAAAACACAAGGTTTTGTACAACTACAAAAAATAAAACTAACTACACCTGGTTCAAACAAAACCATTAAAAAAGAATCGCGGCACAAAGAAAAACCAGTGGAAAATTATTACACTACCTACAAAAAAAACTGGTCTTTTTCTTTTGATTTAAATCCCTCAAGAAACCTGTCGAATGATATCCATCGTCAGGAAAGTCAAAAAAATTTAAATTTTTATGTTCTTTTTTCAATTTTTTTCCTACTACTCAAACTAACAAAAGCAAAAATAATCAAGCTAATTAAAGCAAAAATTAAGACTAATCTACATACAACATATAAATATCCCCCACCCTACACTTTAAGTTGCTGCATGCCCACATGACACACAATTAAAAAGTATAAGGTAGAGGGAATTTCCTTGAATCTCTAGTCGGGTCTGAATCAAAGTCGGGCTCCATTCCACGCGCCCGAACTAGTGCATACATCCATGCAGACAACTTCTTCTCAGCCTTCTCGGGGCACACCTCACACTTATCTTTTTCACTAACATCAGCCTTCTATTTCACACCCTTCACCTTCCACTCAACACTTGCAGTTGGCTTCTCCTTTTTCACTCCAATTGCTACATTCATCTTAAAAGTCACAGTCTCCTCACCCACTCTAAGCATGAGTTTTTTTATCATGTATATCCAGTATAGCTCTAACCATTGCTAAAAAATGGTCTTCTTAGGATGAGGAGGACCTCCTTGTTCTCCTCCATATTCACCACTATGAAATCTACCGGAAATACGAACATATCCACCCACACCAAAACATCTTCTACTATTCCATCGGGTGTTATAGTTGTTTGATCTGCCAACTGTAAAGATATTGGCACCGACCTTTTATCTCCAATCTTCTTCTCTATTTTCATGTAGTAGACAATGGTATTATAATAATTGAGGCACCAAAATCATATAAAGACTTATCAAAATTTAGAGTGCCTAAAGATCAAGGTATAGTAAAACTCCCTGGATCTCCACACTTTTGTGGGAGTTTATTTTATAAGATCGCACTGCAATGCTCTGTGAGCTTGACCACTGAGGTCTCTTCTATCTTCATTTTCTTTGTAAGGATCTCCTTCAATAACTTTGCATAAGCTGGCATTTGTGATAGAACTTCATTGAATGGAAGATTTACATTAACTTGTCTTAGCATATCTAAAAATTTCTCAAACTGCTTGTCCAACTTTTCTGTATAGAGCTATTGGGGAAAAGGTTGAGCAGACATGTGCTTGCTAAACATCTCAGTCTTGTTATCATCTTCAATTTACAGCTCCTTCCACTTTCTTTTTCAGTCGCAACTTCTTTTGAATTGGAGTGGTATCCTTCAACACTTGTCCGCTTCTCAAGGTCACAACATTTACTGTCTATTTTTGGAATTATTTTTAGTATCAAATGGAAAATTACCTGCGATTCTCTCGGATAATAAATTTGAAATTTGTCCCACTTGTGTCTCCAAGTTACACAAGCATATCCCAAGTTCTTTGATAGCTGCCCCATGATCATCTAATCTCTCATAAGTCTTGACAATGAATGACTTCATCAAATCTTGATTTAATTGGTTGTTGAGGCTGAAAATATGGCCTCGGTTGATTCACAAAACCAAGAGCTCCTTGAAATATGGAGTTATTTTGTTGCCATGAATTTGGTGTACCCCCCAGGTGAACTCCATGAAAAACATAGGTGCTTCTGACCTATTGCATTGAAGTTGTAATTACCCACATCATTAACTTCTTCAATGGTAGCTTGACACTTTTGAGTAGGGCTTCCTCTTCCACATATATCACATGTTGCACGAGGCTCATTGTGTATTGAAGCTAAGGTCAGCCTCCTGATTTCTTTTGCCATGGCATCAAGTTGTACATGCACAGATGTGTGAGTATCAACTTAGTGAACACTAGTTGATCTTCTTCTTTCAACAATCTCTGAGGGCCACTGATTTGCATCTTCAGATAACTCATCTAGAATAGTGATTATCTCCTCTAGAGTCTTTTTCATTAGCGGACCTCCAGCTGCATTGCTCAATGTTCTGTGCGAGGTCGGTGTCAAACCATCCCAAAAGTCCTGGAGTTGCATCCAGATTTCAATTCCGATGTATTGACACTTTCACACAATCTCTTTAAACCTCTCTCATGCTTCAAATACAGTCTCAGCCTCATTCTGGCAAAAGTTATGGATTTCTCTTCTAAACTTGCCCATCTTAGCTGAGGAGAAATAATTAGCAAGAAATTTTGAGGTCATCTCCTTCCATGTTCTAATTGATCCCTGGCAAGCTTCGAAGCCAGTGCTTTGCATCATCTTTCAGAGTGAAGGGGAATGCCCTTAAGTACACTGCATCTTGTGACACACCATTGTATTGGAAGGTGTTCATGATCTTCTTGAAGTCCAGTAGGTGATTGTTTGGATTTTCTTTCATCTTTCCTCTAAAGACACAATTGTTTTGGAGGGTTTGAAGCAACCATTACTTCAACTCGAAATTATTGGCTGCTATTGGAGGTGGTCGCACACTTGATAAACCTTGGTTGTAGGCCGGTCTAGCATAATCACCAAGTGGTCTCCCTTGGCCGGGAGCTACGTTTTCAAACTGGTACGCACCTAAGGGATGATGTTGGTCCATTATTCGAGCTCCCCCTTCCTCATAAGCAAATTTTGCATCTCCGGGTGCTGCTTCTCCAGCATCTCTTGTAGCTTTCTCTCTGGGTTGGGTTGCCTCTCTCGCATCCAAATCAATATTATCATCATCTCCCGCCATCTTTTCTTTGGTTGAGGATTGCCCAACCCATTATGTACTCTCGAAGAGATTTCTTTTCTTCCTCAATTGTCGCATATATTTCTCGATTTCTGGTCCGTATGGTTGCAATTCCTTCCTAGAAGATCCGGTCATGCACCAATCTAACATGTAGCCTGCACATATTCAAAGAACACCCAAACGTAAAAAGAGAAAAATAAAATAAAAATTCATGAATTAGCACTAAAAACTATTTCAAACACTATTGATTGACAATCCCAGGCAACGACGCCAAAATTTGACGAGCTTAGAATACACACTAAAATATGCTCGCTAGTCGAATATAGTAAATCAAAATATCGCATCCACAAGGATTGGAGTTAAAGAGTATTGTCGTAGTTTGTAGCTAGATTTATATCCAAGATGATCAACAATTGAGGTTTATGCGATTAAAACTAAAATTAACTAAGAGTCTAAACTATTAACCAATGACAATTAACACAAGTATTAAGCAAATGAAGTTATCAATTGGGAGAAAATAGGGTTGATAGGATAGGTGTAAGCTAAATGTTTGAGATTTTTTCTAGATAATTCACTTCTAATGTTCAAGCGAGTCTCTTGAATTTACTTGGTTATTAGTTCAATTGATAAGTAGAAGCTCCTCTCTCGATTAAGTCTCAACCTCACGATATGAACCAATTTACGCTAGGTGAAGATATGCAAGAATTCATAGTGGATTAGTCTTTAGGAGAACCTCCCTCGATTATCCTCCTAACTAAGTTTAATCAACAATACAACTAGCCTCTTACGATTACTAAGAATAATTAATGACTTCGACCAACAAACTATAACGCAACAATATCACAAGTTATGTCTCTCTCGATTACATTAACAAGTGAATATAGATGCAACGATTAAAACATCCAAAACAATTCAATACATAAAGCATATTTAATTATCCACAAACAAGTATCAAGACACCAAATCCATCAAACCCTAAATAGAACTACTCCATAGATATGGAGTAATTCATCACAAATATAAATAAAAGCATAAAACAATCCAAGCTTTTTTCTTGAGTGAGGATTGAATGGTGAATTCCTTGTACTTTAGCTTCTCCACCTTCTCTCTAGCCTCCTTAGGTTTTAGATGTGTCAAAAGTCCAGAAAATACTATTTTTCTATATATTTATACCAAGTAGGGTCCGGCCTAGAAAAAATTCCCTTTTCCTAACCGAAATAGGAAAACTAGCAAACTTATTGCTTTTTATGCGTCGCCCAGTGCGTTGCACTAACACGATCCCGACTTATTCCCTTGGGATTTTACTCAGACTTCAAAGCTCCAAATAGCTCGAATTAGTTCCACAATATCTACAACTCATAATCACTCTTACAAGATATAACACATACAATAAGTGTAAAACACTACCAATTAAAACTCAAACACAAGTAAAGTGAAGCAAATTAGAGTTCAATAAGCGACTAAAATACAAGATTATAGCCTACCATCAATGGCTGTGGACAAGGAAAAAAATTTCCTGGTGTTAATCACCCCAAAGAAAAACAACCACCAAAAGTTAAAAGGGAAAAATGAGAAGCCAAAGGCAAATGATTCAGAATCTTGATGTTATCGTTATGGTGGAAAAGGGAATTGGGAATTATTTATCGCACACCAAGATATTTGGTTGAGCACTATCAAGAATCTCTAAAGAATAACGGGCCTGAGCTTTTTTGTCTATGACAATGAATTTGATATCACTCACTTAGATATGACAGACTTCTTTTGGTACCTTGACGGAAAAATAGACCACTTGATTGGTGATGGATCTGTGGGTTTTTTTTGTTTGATAATAACAAAATATTATATATAGATTAGAAATAGTTGTGCTTGTTACAAGTACTTGAAAATTTACCACACTGGTGGAACATCACAAGCCATATTCTGGTTCTCTAAAGATCTAAGCATATTACATGCCGTAGTTTCTAATATTTTTTGTAACGACAAACACCATTTTCATCCCTAAAGATTTGTGGTTAAAGATGATTGAGTAGTTTGATTTTTATTTTTGTCTATTCGTAGTAGTTAGTGAATAAACATCATGTGATTATAGTTCTTTACATGAGTAGTAGTCATTACTATCAATTAGTATTACTATTTGTTTTATGAAATAGTGTTAGTTCATTTATGAAGTTCTTGAAGAAGCTGCCTTGGAGTTTCATGTATTATTTCATCATATCCTTGAGAAGATTTTAATTTAACAATAAATTAATATAAAGTCTATAAGTCATGTATTAATACAACATCATATAAATAAATTTGTTATAGTTGTATTATTCATACGTGTAGTGTACTCACAATTATATTATTTTTAGCAACATAATTATTTGTACCACAATCAGAGTTTGCTCGGTATTGCATTAAAAGGTCATTATTGAATCATTGATTTAACTTTATTTCTTTTCATTTTTTCTTTGAAAATACTAATTTTTTGTTACACCCCATGTTTTCGTACGTGAAAGTACGCATCGGTAAATTGATATAAAAATCGGAAATAAGATGTTACGTCTCGCATTTTTGTACGTTGATATTTCGTCGTAAGTTAATCGTCGTAAGCTCGGGAATGAGATTATTTTAGAATTATAAGTATTATGATATTTCAAACAAGTGGTAAGTAAATTCGTGAAGGTGAGAGGGCAAGCAAATCGAAGAAAACGAGTTTTGTCGAAGTTTGTCAATTTGGGATAAAATACGGTCCGAGATATAATACCCGGTATTTATGGACTAGTGTTATACAAGGTACCACATGACCATGATAATAATGTGTATAAAGTATATTAAAAGTGAGTACTATAATAAGTAATTTGACATAATCCTCAATTATGTGAATTATTAGATAATGGAGAAATTAACTAGTTAATTAATAATTAGTGGGAGATTAATTAGTAATTAAAATATTTTGGATAAAACTCTTGGACACCAAACGTGGCAGCCATTGAGTTTTTGTTAGGTGACTCTTAATTCATAAATCAAGGTGGCGAAGTTAAGAGAATTTGTGGCTAAGTCATACCAATCAAGTGGGGCACACACCCACTTTAATAAAGACATTAAGGTAACATGATAAGCTTAACAAAATGGAAGTCTTAACAAGAACCCTTACTATCATGATATTAAAGGTGTAACATTTGGGAATGCCTCAAGGTTGTAGGGATTTCACATGTTACTAGAAATCCTCCTTTGAATGACTTTCATGTTAGAAAATGGATAATTAAGGTTTATGATATGATTATTGATTCTTGAAGAGACCTAGATCACGTTGATCAACAGTTGCCAAATTTGTGATGATATCCTTGGTCCGAGATGTTTTGCTTCACTGGTTTGCAACGAAAGACGATAAGCATTATGGCCTCGTCTTCTAAGAGAGCACAATACAAACTTTCTCAAGAATATTATACGAATTTTTCCCTACTTCGATCCACCGTTATGTATTTTCCGCAAAGACGTGGGTTAGAGGGATTGTTAAGAGAATCGGCTCAGGTATGTTAAGGCTATCCCTTCTTTATTTTTGGCATGATCTATACGACACAAGTGAAACGAGCAAATGCACAACTTTCATAAATTATTCTATTCGTAGAAATGCTAGAGATGTGTATATTCTTATTCTCCCATGTGTCATATTATTCTATCATCTGTTCATAGGTCTCAAAAATACGTAAGTTGGTAAAGTTTATTTCATGGTATTAATCAGAGGCATAATGGTCTTATGACGTAACGAAAGATTTTATTAAGGTATCTCATATGCATTTCATGCATTGATACATGCACATTGACCCATGATCAGATGGCGTTATATATGCGTATATATGTATATTATATGTATATGGGATATGGAAAAAGGTTACAGTGTTATATACGCACCACCACCTGATCAACTGGTATACGTCGATGATTTTGCTCACAGTGGCCGAGATGATGTTATGGGATGCCCTCAGAGACCTGATGATGTTATGAAACATGAACCTATGCACGACATGACATTCATACGCATATGCATGACACTATAATTATTCCGTGGCTTATAGAGTTATCCAGACTTACAGGCTGAGTCATTTACTCTATATTTCTTTCATGTCTGTTATGTACTTATTTATGTGCCTTACTTACTCGGTACATTATTCATATTGACGTCCCTTTTGCCTAGGGACACAGCGTTTCATGCCCGCAGGTCACGATAGACAGGTCGAGAGCCCTCCAAGTAGGCTATCAGCTCGGCGGAAGATGTTGGTGCGCTCCATTTGCTTCGGAGTTGCTTGTTGGGTTAGTATGATTTAGACGTGTATTGTTTGGTATGGCGGGACTCTGTCCCGACCTTTATGAAAATTATGTATTCTTAGAGGCTTGTAGACAGATGTCATGTACGTAAAAGATTGTATGGCCTTGTCGGCCTATGTTCAGTTTACGAGTGATCATTTTTGGTCTTATAGGCCAGTATGTCATACGTATAATTTTTCTAATTCCCCATGCTTTACTTCGGTTCATTTATATATGATAGAATGATACGAAAGATATATTACGTTGGTACTCGGTTGAGTAAGGTACCGGGTGCCCATCGCGGCCCATCGGTTTGGGGCGTGACATGTTTACTCGTATATTTCTTTTGTATTTCAAATCATGGGAAGCAAATATGGACACCTCACAAAACAAACTTGGATCAAAGTTTGATTGTAGAAATATTTGTTTGATTGATTCATGTACGACACACAATATTTAAAGAGAAGAAATATTTCTCTCATTTAAGTATGTGTAAGGCATATGTTACTACGATTTCTGGTAGTAGTAATATAATTGAAGGCTCTGGAAGAGCTACTATAACTCTGCATAAGAGATCAATACTTATCATAGAGAATGTAATGTTCTCCTCCAAGTCCAAGAGGAACTTGTTGAGTTTTAAAGATATCCACCGAAATTGATATCATATTGAGACAATAGATGAGAATAATCTTGAATATCTCATCATTATCAAGAAATGTCTCTGTCCAGAAAAAAAGGTTATTGAGAAATTCCCATCTTTATCTTGTGGCCTGTATTGGACAAAAATTAGTGCAATTGAGGCACATTCTATCATAACCAAAAGGTTACCGATTCCAATAATTTTGTACTTTGGCATGATCGATTGGGACATCCTAGATCAATTATGATGAGACGAATTATAGAAAACTCAAATGGTCGTCATAAAAAACTTAAAGATTCTTTTAAATGATGAATTTTCTTGCACTTCTTGTTATCAAGGCAAGTCAATTATTAGATCATCGCCAACAAAGATTGGGATTGAGTCCCTTGCGTTTTTTATTCCGGAACCAAAATGTGGTTCTTTTGGATTCAAACGACCGAAATGTGTGGAAAAAAAAGTGACCAAAATATATATAACGCCCTTTTAAGTGGCAATATATGGTCGTTTGCCCGTTAAGGTATAGCGCTCTTTAAAAGGGCGTTATACATATATCGCCTTTTATTACCGCGCTATACCTGATTTTGAAAAGACAAGAGGTATAACACCTTTTATTACAGCGCTATACATATTTTATGGGCCCACCAATAATTTTTCTGTGCTTAACTGGCATAACAATAATTCAAATGAATATACTGCCTTTATTTAAGGCGCTATACCTCAAAAAATTTGACCCCCCCCGGATTGGGAATTGCCTTATTTAAAGACGTAAGGATTTTGTAAAAATCCATTCAGAAATATTCTCAAGCCTTGTGAAATTTTTCTTCGTTAAGTTGTTTTGCATTTTATCATAATGTTTGAAGAGCGAAGAATTCAGATTTTATTATATTGGCGGGTGAGGTTATGGTGGCGAATAACTCAGTAAGCTATAGTTTATCTCCACAGTGTCATGTTAAATTACCACTTACAATGGAGTACGATATATTGTTATCGTTGTTATGTAATAAAATGAGTGTGAGCAAACGTTCGGTGAACCTTAAAGTAACCGGAAGATATTTGTGTTTTGTCACTCAGCAAGGGGTTGCTTGTTATGCTGATTTTAACATCGAGGATGATGAAACACAGAGAGATTTTTTGAGGACTCCGGATGAATACCAGGAATTCCTTGTGATAAAAATGTTGGGAATGTTCGTCAAGGTTGAAGACTTTCACAATAATGAGGTTGTGCAAAGTAGGGATATCCCCCGGTCATCAGGTGGTTATTTTGGAGCAGCTTTAGCCGAACAGGTTCCGACTGGAAGAGTTTGGCATGATCTAATCTTATCTCCACGGGCGAATGAGGAGCGAGAAAATAATTTCTCTCCTATTTTACACAATCCACAGGTCGAGTGGTAAACTTCAATTTTCCTTTGTGTTACGATGTTTATTTTTGCTATATTGAATTTATATTAACACTCATATATTCCACAAGGGGTACCGGCCATATGTGAATTTTCCAAGTTATGAACCAACGCCCAATTGGAATATGCGTAGTTCTGGTGTGTTGGATCATGGTGGTCTATCCATGAGTCATCACCAACAAGATAATGTCCATCATGGGATGTCAACATATTACAATTTGTAAGTGAAATGATATTGCTATATGTAAAGTATTTATCAATTTGAGTAACTCATTATTTTGTTGGTTGTGCAGTGAAAACGAGAAACTTGAACGTCCTGTCCTGACTCAATTGCCTGAAGACAACATATTTAATCGGGATCTGGCAGATGCACAGAGTTAGGAAGAGAATAATGATTATGACAACAATGTCGACGGGTCCGGAGATGAAACACCCTTCCCTGATGAGGGTGACGAGGAGGAGGAAGAAAATTTTGGACTTCATTTGACGAGGGAGCATGCTCCACCTCCCATTAGACCAAGAGTGTACTAGTCCCACGTGTCGTTTATTCAAGGGAGATTCCCTACCTTGATCATTTTCCAAGTATGCCGGGTGTGGATGCCCGCACAAGGGATACTAACGAAATTCGAACACCAATATAGGATGATTTTAGACCAACGGTGCTGTCAAAGGGCATGTTATTTTCCTGATAAAGCACGCCTAAGTAGGACGGTGAAAATGTACATCGTAAAAGAGTGTCGTGAGATGACGGTATGATAGTCATCTCCGGATGTATACAAGGTTGTTTGATGTAGATGGTTTACGGGTTGTAATTGGATGTTGCGTGCGAAGAAGAAGAAAACAAATATGTGGGTCGTGGGTAAATACATTGGCACCCACAATTGTGAAATGGACATATTCAGTGGGAATCACTTCAACTTGGATGTTGATTTGATTTCTCTTGTCTTGATTCCACACATTGAAGCGTCCATACGGTACAAGATCAAAGTGTGTATTACATCCGTCCACCAGGAATATGGGTATACCATTACCAAATGAAAGGCATTTCTCATGCCCAAACGTGCGTTTGAAATTATTTATAGTAATTGGGATAAGTCATTTGCATCTCTACACAAGTACATGGTCGCATTGCAACACTTTAACCCCGGGATTGTTGTTGAATGAAAGCTTGAGCGGAGTCCGATAATACCAAAATATATATTCACATACGTGTTCTGGGCATTTAAACCAATAATTGATGGTTTTGTGCATTGTCAGCCGGTAATATCCATAGATGATACTCATGTATATGGAAAGTATGATATTAAGTTGTTGAGCGTCATTGCAGTAGATGCTAATGGATGTATATTTCCCTTAGATTTTGCTATTTATGCCAATGAAAGCCAAGAGAGGTGGACACTTTTTTTGAACCACTTGAAAGAGCACGTTCTCAAACAACGTTCAGGTATTTGTCTAATATCTGATCGGCGTGGTGGTATTATAAGTTCTATAGAGAAATTTGCTTGCATTTAAAGAACCATATGCCTACTACCGTTACTATGTGAGGCACCAGAAGACCAATTTCCAGAAGGCACATCCCAATAAGGATTTTCATGATTTAATATAGATGGCTGCAACAGAACACCAATAATGTAAAGTCAGGAGGCGCATGGAATCTATCAGGCATGAAGACGAGAGAGCCCATCGTTAGTTGATGCGACATCAGACTGACAAGTGGACTTTGCATGCAGATGGTGGTAGAAGATGGGGAATTCTTACTACAAATATGCCGGAGTATTTCAACGGGTTATTGAAGTTTACACGAGGATTGCCTGTCACTGCCATGGTGCGGATTCCATTCAAGCAGATGGCGAAGGGGTTAGTTGAAAGGGCTAGAGCTGCATCATCATCGGTGGAAAGAGGTGTTGAATTTATGCCACTACAAATGAAAATATTTGAGAAATATAGGTGGCGAGCACATTGGCATTCATATTTACAATATTTCCACAAGCGAAATATTTTTGAAGTTCGCACCGCTATCCATCAAAATCGGGAGAATAATATACACACCATAAATGAATTCATAAATGTTATGCTCTTGTGGGAAATGGTCCATCTACCACGTACCGTGATCACATGATTTCAAGTGCTTTCAACATACAGGTTTAGGGCCAACCAACTACGTTGATAAAGAATATAGTGTTGATACATACTTAAACACCTATAGTGGGTAGTTACAGCCAGTGGGTGTTGAGGATTATTAGCAAATGGGGTGTAACAAGGACTATGTACGTCAACTATAGGTGCAAAAAAGAACGCGTATATGAAACCAAATGGATGTTGGTGATACCGTTTATGCACGCAAATGTGGCATATGCTCGCAAACAGGACACGATCGTCATAATGTCCTTCAGCTGGTTTGGGTAGCGGTGGTAATCCAACTCCTGGTGGAAGTTCGTCTAATGCGACGAACTATCAAGGATACACGTAGTGTTTTGTTTCAGTAATGTGGTAATAATAAATGTATGTACTTGTTTATCTTGCAGAATGTATGAAATAAAATTATGTTTCTATTGTTATTAAATCTTATTGATATTTAACATTAATACTTCAGTACAACAATCTAACATAAACTCATTTAAAAAAATAATTGTCTTGTCGACCTGAAAAAGTTATCTTATGGAAAAGTTGTATTGTACCCGAAAGAATCTTTAACACGCAAAGCATAGCACGGTGAAATACTACGTTATGTGTGTTGTCTTGTCGACCTAGAAAAGTTGCTCGCCTATAAAAGCTATCTTCTAGAAAAGATGTATTGTACCCGAGAAAATCTTTAACACGTGAAGCATAGCGCGGTGAAATACTACGTTATGGGTGTTGTCTTGTCGACTTGAAAGGCTATCTTTGGAAAAATTGTATTGTACCCGAAAGAATATTTAACATGTGAAGCATATCGCGGTTAAATACTACGTTATGTGGGTTGTCTTGCCTATAAATAACTAGCATATTTTAGTCATTTAACCAAAACAAATAGCAAAACTTTCCATAAATTTTTCATTTTTATTGCATTAACAAATGTCTAGACGCAATAACCAACAAAGTTCTATTGTGGAAAATGTGCGATTAACAAGGCATGTTGGTCTGATGGTAATGTTAGGCGCAAGTACTGGATGTGTCTATACATGTTTGGACGCAATGACAAAAATCATTATATGTGTAACGACCCGACCGGGAGTTTTGAGCATTTGCACTTCGCTCGGTAGTTTACGGGTATGAATCACTCCCTATGATGTATTATGACTTGTGTGAATCTTCGGTTTTTGTTTTCAGGTTGTACGGAATCGATTTGGAAGAATGAACTTGGAGCTTTAAGTTGGAAGAGTTGACCAAGTTGGACTTTTTTAGCATTTGACCTCGGATTGGAGTTTTGATGGTTCCGTTATGTCCGAATGGTAATTTTGGACTCGGGCATATGCCCCGATTTGCAATTAGATATTTCTAGAAAGATTCAACACTAATTGGCGAAAATTGGAATTTGAAGGTTTGGAAAAGTTCATTAAGTTTGATTTGGGGTGCGATTCATTGTTTCGATGTTGTTATGCATGATTTGAGGCCTCGAGCAGGTCCATTTTATTTTATGGGAATTGTTGGTACGTTCGGACGGAGTCCTGAGGACTCAGGTGAGTTTCAGATGGGATTAAGTTGTGTTGCGCTCGTTTTTTATGTTTTGACGTCGTTTCTTCAAGTATAAACGGTGCTACATTAAGCAAATAACCTCCAATTTCTGTTTTTATTGAAGTATTAGATCTGTATCGTAATTATGAAGTCATAGAAAAAAGACTCATCGAAATTGCAAATCATATGAGGAGTTTAAGGTCATTTTACTAAGAATGGGTTACCAGATTTTTCATATTAATTACGAAATTGCCACTGATTTTGTATTTAAAAATATGCATTGTTTCCAAATATTGAAACCAACATATCTCCTTCAATACAAGGTCAAATGGAGTGATTAAAGAGCCTAACTTGACTAGAATTTCACAAGAAATCTATTGGAGGCATCAAAAGTGAGCTTCGAGATCTTTTGGTACAATAAACGAGTCAGAACGGTGTTAAAATGAGGGTTTTGTTCATTTAACATATTTTGAGTTGGGAAGCTCAGAATTGGGCAATTTCCGAGGAGATTTTCACCATATGAATTGGGGTAAGTGTTCTCTGCTCGTTTTTAGTTAAATTTCGTGAATCTATCTTTGATTTTAGCTTTGGTTGATGAATTTTTAAAGAGGAAATTGAGAGTTTTAGCCTAAAGTTCCATAATATGAATTTTTGGATTTTAAACATCGATTTGGAGTCGGGTTTGAGTAAAACTAGTATGGTTGGACTCTTAATTGAATGGGTTGACAGATTTTGTGAGTTTTGTCGTGTTCTAAGGTGCGAGCCCGTGTTGGATTTTTTGGTTGGTTTTGGGCTTTTGATTAAAAATTTGACCTTTTTTTTTTTATTGGGATTGGTTCCTTTAGTATTGTTTGATGTATTTGAGTTGTTTTTTGTTAGTTTCAAGCAGTTCAGAGGTCGGAACGCGCGAGATGACATTCTTGGAGCATCGTTTGGCTTGCTCGGTATTGGAATTTGCTTGCTAGAGGTAAGTAACTCTTCTAAACTTAGTGCGGAGGGTATAAACCCTGAATTACATGTTGTGTGATTGCTATTGAGGTGATGCGCATGCTAGGTGACAGGCGTGCGTGCACCCTGTGAATTGTGACTCTGTTGTCTCCATAGCACTGTATAATAGCCCTATTTTGTTGATATATGTGTTTTCACCACCTGATAAAGTAATTGAGATGTCAATCATGCTAAATATCATGCTTCGACTTCATGCTAATGTTGTTTGGACCCATAGTGGTCGTTTCTTGCTGTCATCTTACTGATTTCATTGATATTTCATACTCAGTCATATTCATGCATTCATATCATATCTCAGTCTCAGTTGTTGTTATTGATACATCATATCAATTTTGCCGGGCTAGTTTTATGACATTGTGAGCAAGTGAGTGAGACTAGAGAGAGTGATGACTGAGTGAGGCCGAGGGACTAGGTGAGAGTGATATTTTAGGATTGGGTTACACGCCGCAACACATTATATCTATTTATACTTTATGGGATCGGGCTACACACTGCAGCGATATACTGATTATATTTATGCATATGGATCGGGGGGCACGCCGCAACATTTATTGTATATCACTATATGTTTGAGTGTGTTGAGCATTGAGCATAGTGAGAGAGGATGTGAGACAGTGAGATTGAGTACTCTAAGAGTGTGAGTACACGATTCATCTCTGAGATACATGGCATTTGCATGCCACATGACATACATGCATAATGATGCATTTTTTCTCATGCTATATAGTATCACGTCATTCATGACTTTTTACACACATTGATGTATGGACATAGAGAGGTATTCTTCACTTGTTATCTGGAAAGAAAATGAAATATTTTACTTATTGTTGAAAGGATTTTGGAAAAAATCACAGTTTTCAAACTTACTCATATTTTGACATTATTAGTAAAAGATTTGAGTTTTCACTAAGATACTTGAAAAGCTTGCCTATTTTATGGAACTGTGAACGAGCTGAGCATTTTACTTTGGAGGTACCTCTTTTATTACTTGTATTATGTTGTGATGAACTGTTGTGGGGTATTGGTATTGGACCCGACCTTGTGTTAGCTCGTCACTACTTTTAACCTAAGGTTAGGTTTGTTACTTACTAAGTACATGGGGTCGGTTGTACTCGTACTACACTTATGCACCTTGCGTGCAGATGTTGGCGCTGATTTTTATGCGTTCTATGGGAGCTGGATTGAAGATGTACCTACGTTCCAGTTGAAGCTGCCCCTTGTTCGTGGTAGCTTTAGATCTATAAAACTCTATTTATGTACTGATAGTAGGCTATAATTATGTAGTTTATCCACTATTTTCACTCTAACTTGGCTGCACTTTATTGATGTTTGAGCGCTAAATGAAAATAAATTGCTCTAATTGTGAACTTTATGCTTTGCAGGAGCAATTCCGGGCTATGATGGCGTCAACGAGATTTTGGAGCTAATATGGAGCATTGAAGGCTAATTAAAAGCATATGGGATAAATTGGGAACCCATTTGAGGATCGAAGGAGGTTAGCGCATCTAAAAAGAAGAGATGAATAAGATTGCAGGAAATGTTCCAGGTGCGCAGTCGATGCGCGGCCGCACATGTCAGGCAGAAACTGGCCAAAGTGCGTGGCCAGATTCACAGTCGCACACGTGCTTCCGAGAAAAATATTCTAAGGCTAATTTTGTAATTCCAGAGGCGATCAACCTTGACCTATATGAATCCCAACTCGCCCAAAAGAGGGTATCTCTGTTTTTAGAAGAACTTTGAAGGCAAGAACATGCAAGAACAGGCAAGGAGCGAGACAGAAGATTCGAAAACGAGTTTTATCTTTCTTTCTCTCTTTTTATCATTGATGATGAATTATCATGCTCTGATTGTGAAAATAATTATGAGTAGCTAAGTTCTTTGTTATAGGGTTTGATAGAACCTTTTGGAGGGTGAATATTTTCCATTGAATTTTCTCTCTATTTGTTCAACTACGTGTTTATTATGGTCGATTGAAGGGCCTTCAATCGGTTGTGCCTATTTTATGTGTATTACTTGGAAAAGGGTACATGTTTAGGCAGTTGTTGAATAACATCACTCCTAACGTATATGAGGTAACAATACAGAGGGTTTAAAAGTGGGTTTAGGAATTACAAATCCTCGGTGCGATTGTAGTGAGAGGTAAATTAGTGCTAGCTAGTGTAATTCGGAAGAATACATTTAGTAAATTGTTGTACTTACTCGGAAGAGAAGTACGACAACTAAAGTGCCCATAATCGGTAGAGAGTATTTAGGCGAATTTGTAGCAGACATAGCAGGGAGGATTCCGATAATAGGGGAAGTCGTAACTCTAGATTTTCCTAATCTTGTCTACAACAATTGCTTTGTTAGTAATAGAATTATAGTTTTAATTACATTGTCATTAGTTAGTAAATACTCAAGTTATTATTCAATCTTGTTGGAAATTGGTTATTTAGATTCTTGTTGAACTAAAAGTTGTGATTAATACGTTAATTCTCTGTGGGATTCGACTTCGGACTTGTAAAGCGGATTATATTTGCAACGACCGCTTAATCCTTTTTATAAGGCATAGTTGGGCGTGATCAGTTTTTGGCGCCATTGTCGGGGATTGATTTATGTGTTTGCAGGTAGTGTCCCTTGAGGACGATTGTTTAGAGCCATGGAGATCTGCCCTAACTGTATCTCAATACCCTTTATTGTGATCAAATTTTGGCAAACTGGGTCGCGCATGTCAGGCAGAAACTGGTCAAAGTGCACGTCCAGATGCGCGGTCACTTGCCCAGGTGCGCCGCGTACGTGCTTCCGAGAAAAGTATTCCAAGGCTAATTTTGTAATTCCATAGGTGACCAACCTTGACCTATATGAAGCCCATCTGTCCAAAAAGAGGGTATCTCTGCTTTTAGAAGAACTTTGAAGGCAAGAACAGGCAAGGAGCGAGACAGAATATTTGGAAACGAGTTTTATCTTTCTTTCTCCCTTATTTATCAATTATGATGAATTCTTATGCTGTGATTGTGAAAATAATGATGAGTAGCTAAATTCTTTGTTCTAGGGTTTGATGGAACCTCTTGGAGGATGAATCGTTGCCATTGAATTTTCTCTCTACTTGTTCAACTACGTGTTTATTGTGGTCGATTAAAGGGCCCTCAATCGGCTGTGCCTATTTAATGTGTATTACTTGGAAAAGGATACATGTTTAGGTAGTTATTGAATAACATCACCCCTAACATATATGAGGGATCAATATGTAGGGTTTAAAGGTGGGTTTAGGAATAACGAAACCTTGGTGCGATTGTAGTGAGCGGTAAATTAGTGCTAGTTAGCGTAATTTGGAAGAATACATTTGGTAAACTGTTGTAATTACTCGGAAGAGAAGTATGGTACCTAAAGTGCTCATAATCGGTAGAAAGTATTTAGGCGAATTTGTAGCAGACATAGCAGGGAGGATTCCGATAAGAGGGGAAGTTGTAACTCTAGATTTTCCTAATCTTGTCTACAGCAGTTGCTTTGTTAGTAATAGAATTATAGTTTCAATTACCTTGTTATTAGTTAGTAAACACTCAAGTTATTATTCAATCTTGTTGGAAATTGGTTATTTAGATTCTTGTTGAACTAAAAGTTGTGATTAGTACGTTAATTCCCTGTGCGATTCAACTCCGAACTTGTAAACCAGATTATATTTGTAACTACCGGTTAGTTCTTTTTATAACGCATAGTTGGGCGTGATCAAATTTTGGCGTTGTTGCTGGAGAATTTAACGGTGTTATTAATTGCAACAAAAGAAAAGCTAGAATTCTTAATATAGTCAATTTTCTTCATCTTAAACTAAATACATTAAATATCTAACGTTTGTGATCTTGAGTGTTACAGGTGCATGCCTTGGAACTCTTCAAGAAATGGTGAATTGATCGAAACGTTATCAGATCTTGAGAAAGTTTTCAAGGCACTAAATTGTGCAAACAAGAAAAGCAAACAACAACAAAACTTGATAGAACAAATCGAACCAGACATGGCTGACGAAATAGAAAATCCAATCAACAACAAAAACAACGCGAATGAACTAAACAATCAGGGTGTGGTGCATCTTGTACCATAAGCAACATTATATGATTGGGCACAACCCAGTGCCAAAAATCTGGCAACAACAACTGCAGTCCCTTAGATACAAGCGGAATCATTCCAAATCACGAATAACATGCTACACTTGTTGCAGAAGAAGGGACTGTTCTCAGGGTCTTACACTGAAGATCCTCAGCAACATCTGAAAAATTTTCTGCCGATATGTATCACACAAAGGCAACCAAATGTGACACCGGAAGCAATAAGGCTGTCGGTGACGAGATAGGCTCAGACTTGGCTCAATTCACTCCCCATAAATTCCATCACTACTTGGGAGGAGTTAGTCAAGCATTTTTTGAACAAGTTCTACCCACCTAATAAGACTGCCAAACAAGTTGACGAGATATTGAGCTTCAGGCAGAGACCAACAAAGACACTACAAGAAACGTGGGAGTTTCAAATGTATGCTAGTTAAGTGTCCTCATCATGGGATTCCAGATCAGATGTTGGGGCAAAGGTTCTACATGGGATTGGCTGACATCTTGAAGGCCAATGTTGATGCTTCAGTAGGAGGAACCTTTCTGGGCAAATCATTCAGATAGTGTAAGATTTTACTCGACAAAATGGCTCAAAACTCATGATGGATGAAAAGAGACTCTATGATCACTCTTGTTGTTCACTCAGTGGCTTTGGATCCAAACAACTCCATAGCTAAAAATATGGCTACTCTGATGACACAAATGAGTATCCTCACTAAAAAGGTTGATGAATCAGGCCAGAAGCAGCATTTACACATAGTTGACGCGACTAATGGGGTTTATATACACCATGTATCAACCAACCTTATGTAGGCTCGTGGAGTATGGAAAGTGATAACCAGAATCAGGGTGTTCAAACTGAACCGGAAAACCGCACCAAATCGGAAAAACCAAATCAAACCGATTAAAAAACTCGACTAGGTTTGGTTTGACTTAGTTTGGTATTGGGTAAAAAAACCCGAACCAAACCGACATATAAATATATAATTTATATATATATTTTAAGACTTTATATTGATTTTTCTTTAAAAAATATTTAAATATTTGGGATCCTCTCATGTGTTAACCTTGAAAGCGTATATTAACAAAAAATATTGTTAGGCGACTAAGAAATAACTATCATGTGTACTAAAAAAATTCTCCCATTTGAATATTTTAATAGATCATATGTTTGTCAATTTTTTCAATATTTACTAAACATATATTCACTTATCAAAACTTTATCTATAACTTTAACAAAGTAAGAGCGGAATAATATTCATGTAACAAAAAAAACCGAAAACCCGACAAAAACGAACCAATCTAAACCAATATAGTTGGTTTGGTTTAGTTTTGATAAAAACCGAACCAACCCGGTCCATGTACACCCCTAACCAGAACCATCAGGAGAACATGAACTATATGGCCAACTATGAAGGACAACGACAAGGTGGTCAGAATTGGGGGCAGCAAAATCAGCAGTATAGACCAGCATAGCAGCAGTACCATAATGGTAACAATCATGGAGCCATGAGACCACAGGGTCAAGTTGTGCCATACCAAAGACAACAGGGCTACAATCACCAAAATCAGCAGCTAGCTTATCAACGGCCTCAACAACAACAGATTGTGCGACAAGAGGATGGGTTTGCTAAACTTAAGGGAATGTTGCAACAACTGATTAGGTCCACTGGAAAAATACAAGAGAGAGTGGACTCGCATGAATCCCCGATAAAGGGTATTGAGATACAGTTAGGGCAAATCTCAATGGCTCTAAACAATCATCCTCAAGGGACACTACCCGCAGACACACAAATCAATCCTAAAGAATAGGGCTCACTTGATGTGGTTATAGACTACCTTTATGGCTCATTTGATAATGAGATACACATGAAAATTTTCGAGGGATTTAAAATGCTTGACACACATAATTTAAAGTCCCGGGAAATATTTTCAATCAAATTACAAAGATCCTTGTATGGTCTAAAGCAATCAAGACGAATGTGATATAATTGTCTTAGTTAGTATTTATTAAAGGAAGGTTATATAAATGATTCCATTTGCCCGTGTGTTTTTATAAAAAAAACAACATAAAAAATTATTGTACTTGTCGTATATGTTGATGACATAAACCTTATTGGAAGTCATACGGAACACCAAAAGGCAAGTGATTATTTAAAGAATGAATTCGAGATGAAAGATCTCGGAAAAACAAAATATGTCTCGGTTTGCCAATTGAAAATATGACAAACAAGATTTATGTTCATCAACCTACTAACACAAAAAAGGTATTGAAACGGTTTTACATGGATGGAACACATCCATTAAGTACTCCGATGTTTGTTCGAGCACTTGATGTGAATAAGGATCCATTCCGACCTCAAGAAAAGAATGAAAAGCAACTTAGTCCTGAAGTATCATACCTTAGTGCAATTGGTGTATTAATGTATCTTGCTAATACTACAAGACCTGACATAACTTTTTCAGTTAATGTCTTAGCAAGATATAACTCTGCTTCTACAAGAAGACATAAGAATGGAATCGAACACATATTACGGTATCTAAAAGGGACTATCGATATGGGCTTATTTTATGGCAATAATCGCAGTCCTTATCTTGTTGGTTATGCCGATGCTGGGTATTTATCCGATCCACACAAGGCTCGCTCTCAAACAAACTATGTGTTTACCTGTGGAGGCACTGTCATATCTTGGCGATCGACTAAGCAATCAATCGTGGCTACTTCATCTAATCATGCTGAGATAATTGCTATTCATGAAGCAAGTCGAGAATATGTCTGATTGAGAGCTATAATACATCTTATTCGAGACAAATATGGTTTGAAGTGTGACAAAATGCCCACGATTTTGTATAAAGATAATGCAACATGCATAGCCCAATTGAAGAGAGGATTCTTAAAAGGGGATAAGACAGAGAACATTTCACCGAAGTTATTTTTCACACATGAGCTTCAAAAGAATGGTGATACTAATGTGCAACAGATTCGTTCAAGTGATAATATAGCTGATTTCTTCACCAAATCTCTACCGACGTCAACCTTCAAGAAATTAGTATACAAGATTGGGATGCGAAGGCTCAAGGTTGTGAATTGATGCTCTCATCAGG
This sequence comes from Nicotiana paniculata, assembly GCA_005239505.1. Lineage (NCBI taxonomy): Eukaryota > Viridiplantae > Streptophyta > Magnoliopsida > Solanales > Solanaceae > Nicotiana > Nicotiana paniculata. The sequence goes on along the minus strand of ML347855.1, from coordinate 28,056 downwards.
GGGAGTTAATACGCGTTGTACTCTTTTTCTTTTACAAGGTTTTGTCCCACTGGGTTTTCCTTGCCAATTTTTTAACGAGGCAACCAAAAGACGTATTTTTAAACATTTGTACTTTTTTCCTTTTCTATAATTAAGGTTTTAACGAGGCACTTTATCTGTTGAATAGACATTCAAGGAAGGACGAGCGTTATAAATTGAGTTTTATTTAAGGTAATGTCTATATTTTAGAAAGATTTTAGGGATTTTATTTGGTGGTTAAGTCACTATTTCCTTATAAATAGAGGGGTGTTGTAATTCATCCAAAAAGCAATAAGAATTCTCTCTCTTTCTTTGCAATATTCTTCTTTATTGTTTTATTACAAGAAATATGTAGTCTCATAATTATACGCCATACCTATCAAAGTTATTTGCAAAAAACAATGTAATTATATGCCATCAATTATCTTCCATTGCACATTAGTAATTCTATCGAGTAAAGCTTAAGTTCAGTAAATATAAACTTTAGTTTCTAGTTAAATATAAACTTTCGTTTTAAAGGTTTACTCGATCTCTAAAACCGCCAAGTCATCCTCTTGGATGATTATTGCAATTTCTATAAAGATGTAAAAAAGAAGCACATATCAATATGTACGGAAATCACTATACTCATATCTCATAATTGGTTTGAAATTCTTATGTATAATAAGTAATGTATGATATCCTAATTAACCTCCATTAATATCAAAATTCTACAATTGTACAATTATTGCGTAAATAGAACTCAATGAACAAAAAACAGTGACATCCCTCTTGATCATGATAATGGCTAAGTCAATGATACAAATAACCCTGGAAGAAGGTGATCTTGAACTTTTGACCTCGGAGACAGATCACCTGACCAATGACCAAAACTTCAAATTTAACAAAACTTTTGATTTTGACCTTAAAATTTTCCGACTGTTAGGTGACCGACCCAAAAAGCCAAATATTAAGACCAGTCCTTATAATGTCTTATTTCTGTCATTTTCTCGTACAAAAACACAAGACATATTGCCAAGAAATAAGAATAAACTCTATGCAATAACTTTCAACACTACAACCTTTAAACTTGAAGTAGTCTTATGGAATGTTTGGCCAACAGAATTTACTTATTTTAGAAATTGCTTTTGTCCAAAGTATTTTTCAAAAAATTACTTATGAAGAGGAGGAATTTATTTTTGCTTATGAGTATATTCCTAAATACGGGAAGTATAGGGGATAAAGTGAAAATTACTTAAAACAAAGAGGGGCAATAGTGCAAAGTTTCGAGGACTAGAGAGAAGAATCAGCTTCTCGAACTGAAGGAGACTCTGTTTCGGTGCATCGAATCATCCTTCCCCGATCCAAGCGAAAATGGGCGATCACTCCGATAGCTCCTCCTCTTCAATGGTTCGTCTGAATATCGGTATACCCTACCTCCCTCGCTCTTATGCTTAGACATTTGATGATTTGAATCGTAATGTACAGCTATTCTATTTCATTATTTAAATTTAGACAAAAAGCTGATTTCTATCCTTGCTGCACTATCTTCCAATTTTGTCACTGTACATACGATTAATCCCTTTAGGAACTATCTTACAGGTAGTACTCTTTTTTTCTTTTAATTCATAGGTTTCCATTTTCTTACTGTACAGTAAATGAAGCATAAGATGCAATATTAGAAATAGAAATCTATTTGGGTCTGAGATGAGTACAACAATTAATATGTTGAACGTATTCATATTGTTACTTGAATACGAAAGGACAATGCTGAAGAATTTGTCATGCAGAAATATTACTGTAGGATTTTGCCTTGTTATATCTCACACACAATGTCCTTTCGGTGATCTTATAATTCTTATTTAAAGGAGGGAAGAAGTTTTGCACGACACTGGATACCCTCACGCAGCGAGAGCCGGACTCGATGCTTGCTGCTATGTTTAGTGGCCGTCACACTATCTGCCAGGAGTCAGAGAAGGTATATACATGCCATGCATGCACTCACTCCTTTAATTTCTGGAGGCATGTCACAATTGACCCTCAGATGTTAAAAAATAGTTAAGGAAGAACATCATTCATAGTTAAGGAGGATAGCAAGTTAGCCTTTTTCTTCAATTTGTGAAACTTTGAGTATCTTACATTACCTGAGAGAATTGGAGTCTGTTCTTATCCCTTGAACCTCTACTCTGTCTCACACCAAATATAATATATGAAGTAGGGAGCTACAAAAATTTCAAGCTGTTACTTCCTGCCATACATTGCAATTGGAAAAGCAAAACCGTTGATTGGAAAAAGTAAGACAATTGAGTACAATATATAACAAAATTTGATGTAGGACGAGTAAACAAGAAACAATTAGATTGGTAGAAAGACTATTCACGAATAGTCTACCAACCAAGCTCGCTCTTGGCATAGCATAAATAGAGAAGATACAAGTGTTTACATAGAAACCTTAAGGAGAGAATTGTTATTCACTTAATTACAATAGTTGCTAAAGGGACTATTTATAGGCCAACACCTAATTCTAGAATCTTTTCATTACTTGATGAATTAAAATAGAAAATCAAATGCAATAAAAGCTAAGGTCCACTAAATCCTTCCACCCAAGATTGTTGCAATACTATTCAGGAAGATTTGATTCTTAGCCTGATATCCTGCATTGATTTGATTCTCTGCTTGATCTTCGCATCAATTCTCCCCTTTCCAGGAAAGAACTCATCCTCAAGTTGACTGCAACTTCCGAATAGAGTGGTCCCTTGGATGGATGATAAGGTGAAAGGTGAACTTACTTTAAAAATCTTGAAAATTTTCATGGTGTTCGACAATTCGACCACATAGGCACTATCATTGATTTTCTTTAGGATGCGATAAGGACGATACTTCTTTTGTTGGAGCTTGTTATAAGTATCCAATGGAAACCTTTCTTTTCACAAAAACACCATAACATCTTCTCCTTCTTCAAAGGTCTATAAGCGACGATGTTATTGGCAACTGCCTTGTACTTAGAATTAGTCTCCTCAAGTTTTTGTTTGACTTCTGCATGAATATCCTGCACTTGTTTGACCATGTGTGTTGCAGTATGCTCGAATTCTTTAGAATCTTGGAAATCCGCATTAGTCTCCATCAACTTTCCCTTAACTATCTTCCAACGTTGTTGGAAAAAAGCTAAAGTGAACCATCTGGTCTTGGAGCCTTGCGCCCCCCCCCCCCCCAAAACCCAATTTAGTATGCTGCTCACATCTTTCTTAAACAACTGACAATAGCCCACTTAACTTCCTACTCCCCTTCAAACACCACTCCATTCACTTCTAAGGAGTCAATGAAGTTCCTCTCTTGTTCGCTAACGCTAACCCTATGAAGTTTTTTTGTGTTAGAATCCCCCTCCTTAAATTACGTCCTCCATTTTTGCTTCAAACTAGTCTCTTAAGCGACCGCTAAAGCTTGCCAAACCAAGTCCGAGGACTTTGTTTCAAGCCATATAAGGACTTCTTGAAATGACATACTTTCCCATACTTCCCCTGAGCAACAAAATCAGGTGGTGCTCTATATACACCTCTTCATGGAGATCACCAAGAAGGAATACATTCTTGATATCCAATTGATGTAAAAGCCAATGTTCAAAAGCAACTTAAAAAATGAACAAGCGGATGGAAGTGAGTTTGGCCACTAGGGAGAAGGTGCTTGAATAATCCACGCCTTTAGTTTGAGCATTATCCTTTAGCCATAAGTCTTGTCGTAAGTCTTGTCACAGGGCCATCCGGATTAAACTTTTAATTCAAAGACCCACTTACATCTAGTGTTATCAAAAAGGGGCTCTTAAAGCATGCTTAAGCCTTGAAGCGAGGCTCAAAACATGTTGAGCGCTTCACCTCGGTTAGCAACCTCGCTTACTGGGCGATTTAGTGTTGTTATCAAGGCTCTAAAGCATGTTTTTCCTTGCTAATAAGCGTAATCCTGAAGAGGCGACACCGAACAATTGATACTTTACTTTATCGTAAAATTTCTTCAATTATTCTTGCTAAGAGATATTAGTCTTGGATTACACATACATCTTTGTAGTGTTTCTCTATTTGCACCTTTCTTCAGTAAAACCCACACTTTATTCGCGCTCTGCGCTTAAAGCCCAATAGGCCTTAACTTTTCGCCTTTGATAACACTGTTTACTGCTTCCTTTCCTTTGGGTTAATTCACCAAATCCCAAGTGTGGTTTTATCTATAGCATGTATCTTCTCAAGCATTGCATCACACCATCTAGAATGGTTCAAGGTCTGCTTTCTTGTTTTGGGTACAAAGATGGAGTCTAAAGAGCCAATCAAATAACTAGACGCATGAGATTAGTGGTAGTCATAAATAAAATTAACAATGAAATATGTGGATTTGCACCGACATGTACCTTTGCGTACAACAGTCGAAAGGTGTTTCCTGCTTAGGATCATGTTGAGGAGGATGCAGTGATGACGCAACTGACGCATGACAAATATCATTAGTCTCTCACCTGTGTAAACTTGAACAATTAACAATCTTGTTGGAGTAGATAGTGTAATTGCTGACTCATGAGACACAACAATCGGATGTTGCTTAATAGAATACCTGATCGATGTAGAAGAAACATCATCAACTGATTGTTCAGGCAAAGAACAAGTGACTTGGTGGATTGACCACCCATCTTCCTCCTCCTGCCTTGTAGAAATAGGAGTTACATAAAAGAACGATGTACTCTCCAAAAATACCACATCAGCTGATACAATATAATCGTCTAATTTAGAAGAGTAACAACGATAACTCTTCTGAAGGTGAGAATAGCCCGAGAAAAATACACTTTAAGGCTAACTTGGTAATAGATGGTCAGTCATTTCGATCATAGCATGTACTTCCAAATATCTAGGCTCCACTAGAGATATTGATTTGTTTGGGAAAAGAACACTATAAGGCACACCACCAACAAGCACATTATATGGCATGCGATTAATAAGAAAACAAGCCATAGAGACCGCATCGGCCCTAAATTGTTTGGGAACCTTTTCTTGGATTAGCAGTGCCCAAGTTGTCTCAAGTAAATGCCTATTCTTCCTCTTAACAACTCCATTTTTAGAGGGTGTATCGACACAAGCCTGGTGTAGAATCTCGTGTTTTTTCATGTAGGTCCAAAACGAGTCTGACATATATTCTTTAGCATTATCACTCCTTAGAGGGTATTTGGATTGGCTTAAAAGCCGGTCAAACCGGCTTAAAAGCACTTTTTGGCTTATTTGAGTGTTTGGCAAATATAAAAAGTGCTTTTAAGCCAAAAGCAACAAGTTGGACCTTCCCAACTTATTGCTTTTTGGCTTAAAAGCACTTTAAGTTTGACCAAGCCTTTTACTATATTACTCCTCACTTTATATTATGAATCCCAAATTATTCTTATTCATTACATCAAAACGACACTCTTCGTCATTTCCGATCCACCTTTTCTCTCTCGTAAGTCTTGAACCATGGTGATTCAGGTAGTGTTAATTTAAAAACTGATGTGTTCTATCACATTCTTACATTTTGATTTCTTTCGTTTTTCCTCTTTTCCTTTACTTTGCTTGCTTATAAATTATTATAATAATTTTATATTAACTAAATGAGAAACTACTACACATTATGCATCCCGTTCTTAAGTTAATAAATATTTTAGTTCTTTTTCTTAGTCCTCATTTGTTAGGTAGAATATTCACATATAATTTTTTTAATTTTTCTTGAAATTTAATTTGTTTTAATTTTAGATTTTCTTTTTATTTTATCAAACAGACAATATTGTACTTGTTTGTTTAGTAGAAAACAGACACAAGAATGCTTAGCAGTATACATTTTTTCCCAACGAGAGCAAATCCTAAAATCTCAATAATGTAAATCCATTTATTTTCCTTCTTATGTAAACAAATGTGATATTTATCCCATATGTTTTCTTAGGGCTTGAAATCGAGAAAGAAATAAAGTTTTTTACATGGTTGAAAGTGGTGGGAAAATGAGAATTCAGGAATTTTATTTATAGAAGTTATTTTAGGTAATTTGTTAAATTGAAAGTGAATTCAAATTTAAATAAATTTGTATTTGCGTTAATTTAGCATAAAATATTATAGTAATCAACTTCTTTATAGTGTTAACAACTTTAAGGATATCTAAGTCATTTTATAAAAAAAAGTGCTTAACAACACTTGTTTACCAACACTTCAACAACTTTTGTTCAGCTTCAGCTTTTTCATCCAAACACATAACTACTTATTTGTAAAACAAGCTCCAGCACCTAAAAAGTGCTTTTAAGCACTTGTGCTTGAAAACCACTTTTTAAAGCCAATTGAAATTGACTCTTAGTATGCGCACATAAAACACTAAATTGAGTTCTCACTTTAGCGCAAAAGGCACAAAGGTGGGAATACACTTTAATTGGTTCTTCAAGAAATAAATCCAAGTTGTTCGAGAATAATCATCCACAAAGGTAACAAAATATTTATATCCAGTTTTGGATATGACATGACATGGTCCCCAAATATCAGAATGAACTAACTCAAAAGCAAACTCAGCTTGTTTATTAACCCTTGGACATAACGAGCTACGATGGTGTTTTCTATACTGGCAAGACTTGGAATCCAACGAAGGAACATCATAAAACTGAGGACAAAGCTTTTTCAACATAGGGAGAGAGGGATGTCCGAACTAACAATGTGCTTCAAATGGAGATAAGACACTAGAACAAGCAACAAACAGAGACATCAATTCATCAAGGATGTAGAGACCATCAAATACAGTCATTTACCAATAATCTACTTCATCGCATGGAAAAAAAGGAAAAAAAACGATAGAACAATTTAGCTCCTCCGGAAGTCTACTCCCAAAATTTAAATTAAAGGCAAGTTTTAGTAGTCATAATACAATGTAATATTGGAGGTTTGTTTAATTGTCCAGATCCCACAATGCTACAGGTTTTTTTCATCAGCTACAGTAACTGGAGAGAGTGCTTGAAGAGGGTGCTTTATGTGCCTGAAAGCTAGAAAAAAATATTAGGATTACTTGTCATGTGACTAGTGCACCTAGATCAATCACCCACTTGCTTGAAGAGGAAATAATACATGTGTTAAGTGACTCAGTAAAGGTAGTAACCTAAGTGGATTCCTTAAGTGATCCTCGATACCGAGAGAATTTTGCAAACTCATTCGCCGAGACCAGATTTGTGTTAGTAGAGGATAGCCTATTAGCAACAACAACCTTAGCTATTTTCCTAATCAAGGAATCCGACGACAAAGAGAATATCAAAGCTTCACAAAATAGCAACCCAAACCACTATTATTTGAGGATAAGATAAATATCATCCGAGAAAATATGGCACCCAAAAGTTTCAAATCTGAACCAACAAAACTTCTCTGGAACAAAACCAGTAAACCATTCAAACGGATCAGACGAACAACAGAGGAAATTCCCAACAAAAGGAAAATTTTAATTAAACAGAGAAGCTGCATCAATCAGGCAGCCCCAACACAATACTGAATCGGACCACACCAAAAGAATCAAAATCTGCTCAGAAAAGTTTAACAAGAAAGAAGAATTTTTGAGCCCTAGTGGTTTTAATACCATGTAAAGATATCACCTCAGATATTACATTGGGTTAGAGTCCCACATTGATTGAGAATGAGTTGGTCGTCTTCTTATATAGACTTGGGCAATCTTCCCCTCATGAGCTAGCTTTTGGGTTAGAGTTCCACACTAACAAGGGAATGAGTTGGTGGTCTCCTTATATGGACTTGGGCAATCAATCCCTCGTGAGCTAGTTTATGGGGTTGAGTTAGGCCGTATCTTCACTTAATGTATGTGATAAAGAAAATAAACAGAGGAATATGATTTTGCACATGTTAGAATATCCATTTTGTTTATTAGTTTTTGGTGCACCCACGAGATAGATTTTTGGATATCTTTCGTATTAACCACGGGTTGTGTTGGTTCTCTACTATTTAATATACTACTTGTATATGGGGTTTCCTACCCCATAACATCAATAAAATATTATTATGAAAAAAGAAACGCGACAAGGAATTATCTTGAGTTAAAGATTGATAGAGCTAGCGATGACAACGTTATTGTATCAACGATGTCTATTTTGTATTCTTGTAGTTGTAGAAATAAAAATACCAATCTTTTCACCAATTGCTTTAAGAATTTTAATTTTCTTCGGAGTATTGCAATTTTAGTTCAAGATGCATTATTTTTAACAAATTTACATGAATACTTGAACAAGCATGTGCATAAGCTGCACTTCATCCCAAAAAAAAAACATGTGCATAAGCTCCATATTCTGTTACATTTTTACATTTATCTTCTTATTCTGCTCTCTTTCTTTTTTTTCTCTGCTGTGTAATTATATGTTGGTTTTGCCACCAAGGAGGTGTGAGCAGTTAGGAGGTGTGAGCGGTTGGCTTTGACAGGTACGAGAAGAGGCAGAGAGCGCCCTAAGAAGTATTGGGGTGAGGTGATCAGGCAGGACACATCGCAACTTCAGATTTCCGAGGACATGGCTCTTGATAGGAACATGTGGAGGTCGAGCATTAGGGTGGTAGGCTAGGGGGTAGTCGAGAGTTCTTCCCTCTTTGTATCGGGTAGTCTGATAGAGTTTTGTTTAGGTTTGTTAGCGGTCTATGTTGTGTTCACATTGTTGTTTTGTATAGTTTTGTGTTATTGTCCTTTCACTTATTCGTTGCTGTTATTATCTTTTTGGCATCTTTTGTTGTTACATGCCTTGTCTTTTGTTTCTTTTCTGATATTATTGTCTCTTCTATTGAGCCGAGAGTCTCCCGAAAACAGCCTCTCTACCCTTTTCGGGATAGGGGTAAGGTCTGCGTACACTCTCCTCTCCCCAGACCCCACTAATGTTTTCCCACCAAGGTGCGCTAATCTGGTGGATAAGCTCAGTTGCTGTGTTCTAATGTTCTCATAGGATCAATGTTTTTGGTTTTTTAGTAATTCAAACTTGGATAGTTCAAGATCCTACAACACTGGTTTGGTTTTGGTTACCATGATACGATGTCTATGCATGCATATTAGAAATAGGTTGGGATGCTCTGTTCATTGGTATTAGCTTGTTCTTTAGTTTTAGGAAATTCTCTGAGCCGAGGGTCTCCCGGAAACAACCTCTCTATTCCTCCGGGTTAGAGGTTAGGTCTGCGTACACTCTACTCTCCCCAGACGCCACTAAGTGGATTCTACTGGGTGGTTGTTATTGTTGTTATTTAGTTTGAGGAAATATTATTTATATCTCTTCCTCGTCAAATATATTTACTTTCTTTGATAGGCATCAAGCTTATATTCCTTCATGTTTATCTTTGAGAAAGGGAACTATGGTCTACGTTTTCACGACTTCAGATCTCCTTTCGATGTGTTATTGCAGGGATACATATTCGTTGATAGGGACGGAAAGCATTTTCGCCATATCCTAAATTGGTTGAGGGATGGTGTAATTCCAACTTTGAAAGACTCTGAATATGCTCAGCTTTTGCGAGAGGCGGAGTACTATCAGCTTCTTGTAAATCCATTTATCTCTTTAATTATTCATTGTGCACTTATGTATTATAAAGTACACATATTGGATGCGGTCATTAAGATTTAAGTGCGGATTTTGTTTGCTTGAACCATGTGCGTATGCGTTGCAGCAGAGAATAATTGCAATGGCTTCTCTTAGTTCTTTCACTGACTTGGAGATCCTATTTCATTAACTTTTTGGTGTTTCATGTAAATGATATACTTTTCACTTATTTATTTATGTTTCTTGAGGATGTAGGAGCATGTTAAATAGCCTCTCCAGATGGAACAAGACCCTTTTTTTCGTAGACCATTGAGATAAAAATTTAAAGTTGGTTGAGATTTGCTTGGTTTATAAACCGTTCTGCTTTCCTGAGGTTGTAGTGAACCAAAGCGCTAGCTGTCATGGTTCCCAAAACATTGATATCGATGCAACTACTCATTATCGTGAATGTTTCTCTTGAATATATCTGTTAAAAGCTATAGAGATGTCAGTTAATCTTTATTTTTTACTGAATAGTGGGTGCTGTTTGGAAATTCTGCTTTTTTGAGAGTTGTTGTAGATTCTCTAATTTTTGTTTTTGTTTTTATATGTGAGATCTTCGCAGAAATAATAATCTTATTCACCTTATAAAAAAAATTCAGCTATTTCGAGAGATACAAGAATTTACTTGTAGCTAAATACTCGTCATATGGGGTTCCTGTGTGTCCTTGAAGTTGTTAAAACTACTCAGTTTACCTGTTTCATTTCAGGGACTAGTAGATGGAGTTAAAGCTGCTCTGAGTAAGATGAAGGAGGATGAGGAGTTGGGTACTGAATTGACACGCATTGATATTATCAAATGCATACAATCTGACAGAGTCAGATTTCGGGGAATTAATCTTTCTGGTCTCGATCTTTCGAAGTTGGTAATATACTCTAGTGCTAGACTATTTCATTTTTCTATGCTCTTATTTGCAGATATGGTTGTTTAATCGACACTTTCTGAGTACTTCTTATCCCAAAAGGGATATTTTTCAGTACCTTGGTGAGTAATCCAAGGTCATGGGGAGATTGATGAGGATGTCACACACTGTATTGGAGTAGGATGGATGAAGTGGAGGCTTGCCCCCGGTGTATTGTGTGATAAGAAGGTGCCACTAAGACTTAGAGGTAAATTCTAAAGAATGGTGGTTAGACTGACTATGTTGTATGAGGCGGAGTGTTGGTCAGGAAAGAATCTCCAATGTCCAAAAGTTGAAAGTAGCGGAAATGAGGTTGAGATAGATGTGTGGGCGTACTAGGAGAGACAAAATAAAAAAATGAGGTTATTCGGGACAAAGCGGGGGTGGCTCCCTTGGAGGATAAGCTGCGGGAAGTGAGAATGAGATGGTACGGTCATGTGAGGAGGAGATACACGGAGGCTCCAGTAAGAAGGTGTGAGAGGTTGCACATGGGGGGTCTAGGGAGGGGTAGAGAGAGGCCTAAGAAGTATTGGGGAGAGGTGATTAGACATGATATAACGTTTCTGCAGCCTACTGAGAACGTGACCCTTGATAGGAAGTTGTGGAGGTCGAAGATTAGTGTAGAAGGTTAGTAGGTAGTATAGTAGTGTACTTCCCTTTCTTACTCGTAGCTTTAGCATTACGCTAGTTGTGGCTTATTCTTTGCATATTATTACCTATTATTGCTTCTGGTTCATTTTGTTTAAATCTCACTATTGCTTATGCTTTCATCCCATAACTTTTTTATTTTTATATATTACATTTTTTTACTGTTGATTACTGCTTACCCGAGCCGAGAGTCTCTCGGAGACAACCTCTCTACCTGCACAAGTTAGGGGGTAAGGTCTGCGTACACACTACCCTCCCCAGACCCCACTTGTTGGAATATACTGGGTATGTTGTTGTTGTTGTTGTACTTGACAAAAAATTTATGCTTCATCTTTCCTCAAGTCTTACATTAAGAAAAAAGGGAAATTCAGAATACATTGATCTGGTGCAGAATTTAAGAAATGTCCTGTGGCCTTACTCCACAAAGATTATAGAAAGACTACTTTATTTAGGGATGGTCTTGTGAGAGATAATGATCGTAAAAGAGTTAGTATTCCTTTCTACCCAAATGCACCAGAAAACAGACAGGTAGCAAAGTGCATTTCCTAGTATCTCTCCTTTTGCTATGAGCCGACGAGCTAATGACAGAAGCCTTAGCACAAGGCAGAGAATAACTAGTTACGGGTCGATGTAGCCAAGCAACTTATCTACCAATTCATTATTCTTTTTTTTTTTGGTTTGTAATACATCTCCCTAATATTCCAAAACTGGCACAATTGCATTGCAAATGGACTCATACAAAGAGATGTGAATTAGTTACACTACTATTATTGCACAGATCCTGCTAATACTTATTTTTGCATAATATCTTCTCCGGGGTTGAGTCTACCATAAAATAGGGATGAAGCAAATTACATATTAGGGGCAAATTGCATTTCAGGTGAAGGGGCTGAGGTAAAATATGTGATTCAACAATGCATGGGGAGAATTTGTTAGTAAAGACTACCAATGGCTCTGGGTTCCAAACTTAAGTATCTCCAGAATTGGAGAATTCAATCTCCGGATGCTATAGCGATTATTCGTGCTATTTTTCTAGAAGTTTTTAATTAGTCAATGGTGCCTGTTTTATGTGCAGGACTTGTCATTTGTGGACTTCAGCTATGCATGTCTGAAAACCGTGTTCTTCTCGCGTGCCAATCTTCAGTGTGCAAAATTCAGGGTATTATTTCTCAATTGAAAGTTGCTGAATTTTCAACTGCAGTTAGTGTGTAGATCATTGAGTACGTTACTGTATATTTACGCAGTCATAATACTTTTGGGAGGGTGGTTGCCTTTTAACTTTAGCATTACATTTCTTCTATTTACACTTGTGATAATAGTTTATAATCTAGGATATACAATTCTGAGAAGAACAAAGTAGCACTCCCCAATCTTTGGATGAGCTATTCGTTTTCGGTTTGGTAAGAGGAAGGGAGAAAAGTTGGAATTTGCTAAGCCCTCACTTTGGCTTTGTTTGGCTAAAAAGGAGTTCTAGTGTTATCTACTTTTCCAAGATTAAGGATTGTGTTCTGAAGTGTTGCAATGGTCTACTTTAGCAGAGTACTTAACTGGAGCTAATTGGGAATGCTTCAGTCCCATCCGTGGTGTTGATGGGAGATGAGTGTCTTAGCAGCCAATTTTAGAAGAAAATGGCTGGACTGGGATTTGTCTAGGTTATGCCTGCTTGATCAAAGGCTTGTAATCTTATTTGAGTGCAGTACTTGTAATTGAAGTTCTGCTGCTGCAGGTGTTTGGCTGCTCTTGATGTAACCTTTACCATCTTGGTACCTTTGTTAATAAATCTTTTCCTTATAAAAAAGAAAATCTATATTACTGTATAGGAAGGAGGAAGAAATATGGACTCTCCATTTTGTCTTGAAATGCCCGCGTTGAATAGGTATGGCCTCAGTAATACCTTGTTGGATCCATACGGTTTGCAGATTCTCATACCCCAGTCCATGTTATAATATATAGACGATAAGGATCTCAAATCAGTCTCACCGATTTCCAGTCTTCTTCGCAAATTGTTTCGTGCTCAGGGGTATTTGCACATTCTTTTGGATAATTGGTTGTTTCTTAATAATTTATCAAGATTGGATGTCTTATGTTGTGTAAAAGAAGTTTTGGAGATAGTAAAGTATGTTGCATGCTCTTCTATTTGCCTTGATGTGCCCACAAACATCGAATGGGTATGATAGGGTAATACTCCCTCCGTTTCAATTTATGTGAACATATTTCCTTTTTAATCCGTGCCAAAAAGAATGACCTCTTTCTATATTTGGAAAGAATTTACCTTTATGCAATGATTTATAGCCACACAAAATATGTGCCTCATTTTATACCACAAGTTCAAAAGTTTTCTCTCTTTTCTTAATCTCCGTGCGCAGTCAAATGAGTTCACATAAGTTGAAACGGAGGGAGTATCTTATTTGATTGCCTGTAGCTGAATTTCATACCCGACTCCATATAGCGTAGACGTAAGGATTTCAATCACTCTCGGCCATTTCAAGTCTTTGCAAATTGCCTCATTTGGTGCTGTAAGGTATTTGCAAGCATACTTCTGACTAAGCTGGTCTTTTACAAGTTAAGTTCACAAGATCGCATGTTTTCTCGTGTAGCCATTGTACCTAGCTGGAATCTTTTTGTCTTTTTCAATGAAAACTCTTGATTGCTAATCCCGTAAGAGGAAAAGTAAAAATTAGCTTTTATGTAGGGATACTCTTGGTTGGCTGGTGGTATATTTAGAGTCCTTGTTTACAAGGGCTCAGGGAACAGTTGCACTCTAAGCTCCTTACTAATATCTGCGCATGACTTCAGTCACTAAATAATGGTTTTTTTTCTTGGTCGGTCTTTAACTTTTGGCACAGGATGTCGATGCTGAAGCTTCCATTTTTCACAATGCCACATTGCGCGAGTAAGCTAAAGAACATAATCTTTCGGTCTCCACATCATAAGTAGATCATGCAAAGCATTTAATCATCTTTTCATTGTTCGATTTTTTAAGATTCATCGACTATACAATCCCTTTTAACAGGCTCTACATATTTGTATAACGGAATTTTTTAAGCACACATGTTATTTTATAGCTCATCTTTACTGTCAAGTTGCAACGTTAGTGATTTTGTCTTGCCTAGGGAAGATGTGAATTCACTGGAGCAAACCTTCGTGGAGCTGTATTAGCTGGTGCTAATCTTCAAAGTGCAAATTTACAAGGTAATGGTTACAACAGATTTGTTTTGATATTTTCTAATAAGGTAAAATAAGTTCATTAAGGGCAGCCCGGTGCAGTAATCTCCGCTATGCATGGGTTCCGGGAAAGAGCCGGGACCACTTTGGGTCTTATGTACGCAACCTTAACTTGCATTTCATTAATAATGGAAAATCTCCCGCATACAAGTAGTATATGAAAAAGTAGAGAATCTACATCAAAATGTGATACTGTAGGAGTGAAACCCAATCTTCTAGACAAACTGGAACCTCATGGATGCACCAAAAAGAAACTAAAAATGAGAGGCTATTCCTCAAATGTACATAGGCACTCTCCATCTCCTCGAAAACTCTCCTATTTCATTCCATCCACAGGACCCAATTTCATCATCTTTAAGGTTCTGTTGCTGAAGAAGTCTTCCCATCCTTCCATAATAATCCTCCAAAGTCCACATCCAAAAGGAAATGACACTTCTTTTGTCATAATGCTAGCCTCTTTTCAATTCTCTCAATCACTGGATTCCACAGTGCTTGGTCCTTGTTGGAAGCACCTAAGGATAACCGGATATGAGTAGTTAGCAGAGCTCCAATGCTGCAATTGAGCACTTGTGTTAGATCTTCAATATTGTTCGCTTCATCCACTGGAATGGTCTCACTTCCCGTGTTTGATCTTGAGGCCTGACACTGCTGTAACCTTATAAGCAGTTGTCTAAGATAATCCAGTGGTTCATCCATGTACGCATCAAAGAAAACTAAAGTGTCGTCAGCGGACAAGAGATGTGTAACCCCCTCACCGTACGTAGCCCCCCGATCGCTGAAAAAAAGTCTCTCAAGTAACCACCTACCACTACTTTATCCATCGTTCTACTCCATGCTTCCATAACCAGAATGAAAAGCATGGGGTATAATGGGTCCCACTGGCTCAAGTCGCTCGAGCTGCCAAAAAAACCACAGAGGCTACCATTCACTCGAACTGAAGTCTGACCTTAGAAATAGTTTGTGGATTTTAAGGGAGCTGCTAACTCCCAACTATCACTTATGTGTAATTACCTACAAACTTGCTGTAAATCTAATATCTCATTGATGATTATCCTTGACTTTAATGAATCACTCAACTATGCCTCAATGTCCTCAACTTTAATAAACAACAACAACACAAACCCAGTTTGATCCCATAAATGGTGTCTGGGGAGGGTAATGTGTACGCAGACCTTACCCCTACCTCATAGAGGTAGAGAGGTAGTTTCCGATAGATCCTCGGCTCAAGGTACAAGGAAGATAAAGCAACCAAGTAGCAGAGAACATTAGTAATAATGTAGCATGGTAACGGGCGTGAATGCCACGACATGCATAATAAAGAACCATAAATAGGAAATTACAAAAATAGTCCTAGTACTACTGAATGGCCTAGGAGGAACACACTGCTATCTATCAACCTAGAACCCTAATCCTCGACCTCCACACCTTCCTATCATGGGTCATATCCTTGGTAAGCTGAAGCAATGACATGTCTTGCCTAATTACCTCCCCCCAATACTTCTTAGGCCTACCCCTTCCCTTCCTCAGACCCGCCATGGACAACCTCTCACACCTCCTCACCGGAGCATCTATGTCTCTCCTCTTCACATGTCTGAACCATCTCAACCTCGATTCCCGCAACTTGTCCTCCACAGATGCCACTTCTACCTTGTCCCTAGTAACCTCATTCCTAATCCTGTCTTTCCTAGTATGCCCACACATCCATCTCAACATCCTCATTTCCGCTACTTTCATCTTTTGGACATGAGACTTCTTGACGGGCCAACACTCTGCTCCATACAACATAGTCGATCTAACCACCACTCTATAGAACTTGCCCTTAAGTACAGGTGGCACATTCTTATCACACAAACCCCCCCGAGGCGAGCCTCCATCTCATCCACCCCGCTCCAATACGATGAGTAACATCCTCGTTAATCTCCCGTTAACATCCTCGTTAATCATTTGGAGAATTTCAGTGTTGGCTGGCTGCTGTTACAGATGTTCTTGCTTTTATTAAATTTGTTTGCCGTCTTATTCTGTACTCTGAAAGCTAGTCAATGATTCTCTTGGATGTTTAAAATAGGAAATTTTGTTTCTAGGTTAGCTCTAGCAGTAATTTACATCGAAGTATTATGTTGTGTCCCTATACGAAAAAGAAAACATGAAAAGCAATTTTTCAATTAATCGAGAGGAATGCCTAATTGACTCATTCTTTTGAATAGAAATTCTGCCGCTAATAAAATGCAAACCTAATTTTTCTATGCTTGATCAACAAAGCAAAAGAAACAAGATCATTTCCCTATATAATACCGTTAACCTATGTATGAAATCGGCACATTTTTTATCTAAAATATTTCCTGATGATTTAGCAGGTTGTTCTCTTTTCACATGCAAAGCATGAACAGTCTGCTTATGATCAAGAATATATGTTCTTTCTTAATATTGTCCTTCTGTCTGGCATTTTTATTATTATGATAATCCTTCTTTATTTAAAAACAGATGCCTGTCTAATAGGCTGTAGCTTTTGTGGAGCGGATCTTCGTTCAGCTCACCTACAGGTTAAATTCTTTGGCTGCATCCTCTTAATCCCACCCTTTTTTACATCTTTACTTGAACAAGATATTCTATTACAGCCCCCCTCTCTGATTCCTTTTAAACAAAATTCTTATTCAACTTTGGTGGTAGAAACTGAGTAAACGTAAGATTTGCAATGAGAGGCCTAGATTCTTATCCTTTGTTTATATGCTCTCACTTGAGTTTTACAACTCTGTTCAGCATTTTATTCTGAGGCTTGTGTGAACATGATAAATTACTATTTATTCTCAAACTCTCAGACGGCTGATCTTACCAATGCCAATCTCGAAGGAGCTAATCTTGAAGGCGCCAATCTGAAGGTAAAAGATGACTTTTAAAATACTTTTTGCTTATAATTCACTGGAAGTTCAGTCGACCCAACTAGATTCTAGATTTCGTTCCATTTTTGCTAAAATATTACAAACTGTTCTTTAACTAGGACTGTAGAGTACTCCATGTAGGTTTTGCTTCCTGCTTGGACCGCAGCTTCTTGAAATAGGAATAAGTGACCTTTCAACAGCCTTTATACGCTTTCTTTCTACAGCTTCAAACTGCTTTTGCTTGCTACGGTGAAAGCATTTAAGATATTATCCTAATACAGCAACACATGGGGCCTTCTATTTAAGCATCTTCGTCATGTATTACGTTATTTGTCTAGGCCCGACCTGCAGAACTTAACAATTAACTGGTAAAGGGTTGAGTTACAAACCATTAAGGGCTAAAGTTCACAAGTCATGGAATGTTTAACCTAAATTGACAGCCATTCCTAGACAGTACCTTGTAAGTGATGAAACTCCTCCGTTCCTTCCCATGTGTGATGATTATGTCCTACATAAACATTACTTGCTTATCAATGTCAGCCAAACCTTTCCTTTTCTTCACCTGGACCGGCCATTCACAATCTCTTGTTGTAATGAGGCACTTGCAACACCCAATTTAGTCTATACCACCAAAGCATAATGCAATGAGATCCCTCTTTCATCTCAAACCAAGAGGTTCTGCCACCCCCTCCACTAATTTGAGTAAAAGAGTCTTCCGAACAGTCTGGAAGATATCTCTTAACTTTGCAGACAAAGAATCTCTCTCTCTCTCTCCTCCCCTCTCCCCCCCCCCCCCACCCCAAATTTCTCTTTGGGATTTATAGATAGTAAGTGCAGGCATTAATAGAGGGGCACCAAGGTTTGGCAGTACAAAAATTAATGAAAAGTGAGAGGACTGAACCAATGGTCTACTCATCCAAAAGAGTATATGAATTCTCATGATGAGTCAGCTACTCTTATTACTTTTTCATCTGAATCCAAACAAGGAGTCAATTTCCTTTAATGCCTCTTGATTAATTTCCACAATTTATTCCAGGGTGCAAAGTTAACCAATGCAAATCTGAAGGGTGCAAACCTTCAAAGAGCTTATCTTCGGCATGTGAATCTTCGTGATACAGTAAGTCACTACCATTGAGAATCAAAGAGCTTTGTGATTTCTTCTGTATGTTTCATTTAATCCTCATTTAGGTTGGTTTTATGATGCATGGATGTGGGAATNGGGAGATAGTTGCTTAAAACATAATCGTAGTTGCTTAAAACATAATCGTGGTTTCATTCCCTGGGAAGGATTTCCCTTTTTCTGCCTTTTTGCTGAAAGTTCTTGCGTTCTAATTTCAACCGATGAATTTGGAAAGAAAGAAAGGTGATTGTAGCTCAATCAAAGTTTCTTGAATTTTTTGAAGTTATATTGGTATCACGAAGAACTCCAGTGAGATCTCAGTCTTCGAACTTCAAACAACGTGTAGCAGTGCATTTGACCTCACCAACTATTGCAATGCTAGTAACCATGAGTTGCTAAATATATGTGAATGACAGATCTCTGCCATCAGTCAATATCTCTCCCACAATTTGCTACTTGAATACCTTCTCGAACTCAAGCCGTTGAGTTTTTGGGTGTTTGTGTGGCTACTGGCTACTCTCTCATGAATCCATATCGATTTCAAGTTGCTTTCTTGCAGTAATTACTTGCCCAACCTCTCAAGCTTACCTGTGATGTATTTGCATTTCTTAGTTGTGACTACTATCTCTTACTTCCGCTTTTATGTATTACTATGGGTAAAGAAGCATGAGGTCAACATTACCATTTTTTAATATCTAGCACTAGATTTTGGTGTAACAAGAATTTACATTCTAATCTTTGACTACTTAAGTATCTTGTCACTCAAATTGTTAAAGGCAGAATATTTTAGTTACTAATATGTGACATCTGGCACCTAAAGGTGTGACCTAGTAGCCTATGAAGTGGGTGCAGACCAGGGTTCAAATCCCACGCTAACTCTGCCTTAGCGTTGATGGGCATAGTTATCTGGTACCTATGCTGATGGGAGGTAGCAGGTACGTGGTCGAATAATCAAGGTGTGCAAATGCTGGTCCGAACACCACTCTTATTTAAAAGAAGTGGCATCTGTGAAGTAAAGTTTGTGAGACAACCTATCAAATAATGTGCTTAGTTGCACCCCAGAAATTAGTACGAAAGACATAAGAACCAGAATCATTTAAGCTGCACTGGGTGCTCATCAGCCTAGGCATATGTGTTCTACTAGCATGTGATATCAGGTCAGCTGCAGAAAACTGCATGGTAATTCCCTAAGGGATCGTTTGGTTACCAGGTGGGATAGACAAAGACATCCCATGGGCTGGGTTATCCCACATTCTATAATGGATAGCTTATACCACCATTTGGTGTATACAATTTATCTCAACACTAGCTTACCCATAACCAAACATGAGATAAATACAATTCCAAATTCTATCCGGGATTAGTATCCTTATCCCGATAACCGAATGACCTCTAATTATTGCTGTTGGACCATCAAGTATGGTTCCATCTAGAGAGGTTCCAAGGAGTTTTATGAAAGAGTATGAACAACGAATTTTGGGAGCTCCTCAACTCCTTTTAGTTGTATGCCTTGAGGTTTCTTCCCATTGCATGAATTATGTCCTCTTTAGTACTAGCATGCAATGTAGAAATGTCTTGATGTGACACAATTTGAACATATTAGTTTCCTGTTCGTATATTTGCCTGAAATAGAGGGAAGGTTCAACAAAGATGGAGCTCGTCACTTGAGTGTTTGTGGTTCAGCTCCACTGTTAATAGTCTGTGCTTAGAACTATGATTGGATTTGAATCAACTAAATATTTCATTTTCTTTTCTCAGCATTTGGAGGGGGCGAAGCTTGATGGTGCAAATTTACTGGGTGCAATCAGGTGACACCCCTCTCATTTACCCCTTCCCCCCAAAAAAAAACCCAAAAAAATTTAGTAGAAATAGCGTGAGTCTGACTGTTATAAGTTTTATTTAGTGGGCTGTAGCTCATTTTAAGGTTAATATCTTTATAAGTATTTACACGAATTGTTTCAACCAAGCAACCATACTGGCCTTGCTAAAATGTTTAGCTTCTGTTCTGAGATGAACAAAGATGTACTGAGACAATATTGACATGCTCGGTAATTTCCTGATCGTATGTTTGCCTGAAGTCTGATAGTATAAATCTAAAGGCGAGAATTTGTGTTTAATTTGTGGATTACGCCTATTCTGTCTGCATAGACGGGTATTTTAAACAAGATGTACCAAGTCAAAATTGACTGCATTTAAGGGCTAGAAGTCCAGTGAAAAGAAGCAGCAAAGCATATATCTAATAGATTATCATCAAAGCTTATAACTTAGTCGTATCATAATTACTTACAAGCAATAAAGCATACATCAAATAATTTATCATCGCTTGTAACGTTATATTATCATAATTAAATACATCTACTCTTTTATACGCCATGATCGATATAAAAAGTCCATTCTTCTTCCGCTCTACTCTTCTTTTTTTTTTTGGGCAAGGAAAATCGACAGAAGAGACCATATATAAAGGAAGAGGGGAAAAGAAAAGTAGGTCACCACAAGCAGTTATTATAACTCACTTAACTGTGCTTGCAAATATTATTGCATTTTTTATTTATTTATGTTGGACCAATTGTTGTTCTGCCAAATCAATTTCTTTAGGGTAACATACTTTCGAGTTGTTTTTATTTTGGGGTTGATTTCCCTCCCCTTTGATCCCCTTTGTTGGAGCTATTGCTCCTTTGGTGACTCGAATCCACGACCCTGAGGTCGTAGGTGTGGGGTGCTGACCATCTCTTGCAAAGTTTAACCTTTACATTGCATACGACTAAGATTTTCTCTCATGAGAATGAACTGCCAAAGGAGGCAGAAGGTCCCCTGAGAATGAACAAAATGCAACTTCCATCCATCAGGAGAAGAGCCAAAAAGCACACTTTCCCCGTAGTGTCCTCCGAGTAAGTACTGTTGCTTTCTCTCGAACCATAATTCTATTATTCGATTAGATCATCGAATGTTATCAAGTTGGTGCAATAACCCACCATGAACGCAATGGCTGATGTGTCCCAAATGCTTCTTTAAAGTCTCTGACCATGAACTTTTAAAAGAGTTGCGAAAGCACTCTGATGGGCTTTTGTATATAGAGGTAAGGTTCACATGTCCCCCACCCTGTTTTGGTGTTTTGACTGGAATAATGTACATGGTAGATGTCACGGGGTCGATTTTGGTCAGTCTAAACAACATCTGCGCGGCAGTCAAGTTGCGCGCTTGGCTCAGCCTTTCCCACACTTGGTCAAATTTCGGCCTTGACGAATTTTAGGCAGTAAAATAGTAGGAACACAACCAAATACGGGAAAATCCCAACCCTTGTACTAATTTCGAAAATATACAAAGGAACCCTCATCACAAGTCGATCACAGTCCACTCTTGACAAAGAACACAAGTCGTTCTTTTGCCAACACTAAGATCTGCCCAAGCCTAGCCTTAGTCCCTTTTGAGACACTTAGTAACCCTCACATTTCTCTCTTGTTTCCCACTTTATAATTTCACACGAAATTACCCACTAATCTGACTAAGTCCAAAGACACCTATTTATAGCACATAGGCCGCCTTTAGGACTTGACAACACATTGACACTTGTTGTCTACAGCTTTTGCCACTTGTCGGGCTAAGGCTAAATCTGTTCCTAATATGTAGTTGGCATCCCCAACTACTTAGGCCATGTTCTACACGAAATGGATAATGACTACAAGCATAAATCAATCATGGGAGATCATGGGTACAAATGGTTATCAAAATGTAACCGCCAACTATTTTGGCATGTGATATGCATGTGCTATTGACTTGGTCAGCTGTGCTTCACGCCCAAGGCTTGCTTTGTGCCAAGACTTAGCTCATTTTGACATTGCTCCGCACTAGGGGTAGGCATCGGTCGGTTCGGTTTGGTTTTTTGCCTATCAGTTATCGATTTACAAATATCATAATCCGATAACCAAACCAATAAGATATTGGTTATCGGTTTACCCGATAAGATAAAACAACTAAAATAATTTCGCAATATATAAAACTGTCGAGTTCTCAATTATCTTGAGCCAGAAATCAATAAATAGATCATATTTTCGTTGTCTTTGACAACTTTATGATGCATAAATATATGATTATAAAGGTGGAATGCAATATGATTGTATTGATAATAAAACGTGGAATATGATTCGTATGTTTAACTAGAAGTGAAAAAATTCTGAAAAAAATGGGATAAAATAGTAAGACGACGTTACACAATCAAGTCTTTAAGCTACAAGTTATGTTATGATAATCTATATGAATATTTATCAGAAATTATAAATTGATAATATCATAAACTGGCTAACACAAGTATCAAATAAACATAAGTTTACTGCTTAGGATTCTTAATATTCCAAAAAGAGAAACACTTGTTAAGAATATAAATCTTTTATAATTTTAGATTTGTCCACAAAGAGAGAAACACTTGTCCAACCTGAGTGCGTGATGCGACTGACGAGTGACACTGGCCTGAGTCTTGACAGGCTGACTAGTGACTGGTGATTGGTGAGGGCGTGAGCCGTGGTGAGGCGGAGAACTGCTGAGGTTGGGCCGTAGGGGTGCGCGGAAAATTGAGAAACTAAGAAAGAGAACTGACTTACTGAGAATTGAGAAAGAATAGGGAAAAGGAATTATGAAACCCTAGTATAGTATGTATATACTTAAGGGTAAATTAATAAATTAGTTAATTCTTATTGGGTTATCGATTTTTACCCAATAACAGAATTGCGAATCGAGCCCGAACCGATACCCAATAATTTTTTTTTTTATCCGTTACCGAACCGTTAACCCAATAACGATAACCCAATAAATAATTAACGGTTCGGGTTATCGATTTTACCCGATTTATGCCTACCCCTACTCCGCACCAATGTCTTGCCCGCAATCTGCCGCCAATGATTTGGCGCACACGCCCGACACCGCTGCCGCCCGCACACTGCCTTGGCCGAGGTTCTACCTTGCCCATGTCAACCTTTGTTTCACCCGTGCCATTACTTGTATTTTCCTTCACATAGCTTTGCCTTGGCTGTTGAAAGCCTTTGCCATCATCCCGCATTTCCACCTTGTCTTAGCTTAGCCCGCACTTAGCTGCCACAACCCAAAGTGCCCGTGCCATTGATTTTGGCGTGCATAACGTGCCATGCCGCCCTAACATTGCCCACACTGTCTTGTCAAGCCTTTTCCAAGCATGCCTTGCCCGTGCCAAGACCTTGGCCAATACTTGCCCACAACAGCCCTTATCTCAATGTCTTGTCAATCGCCCGCATGATCGTTTTATCTGCGCATAGACCAATGACAAGACCATCACGCGCAATCCTTACCACAGCCGTGTGCCACGCCCGATGTCAAAGAGTCAAGGTCCTAACAGTAGAGGTCCAAGACAAAACCCCACCACCACAGGAGGTGAAAGCCTAAGTGGATGATTTTAATAAAAATAAAACAAGTTAGTAGCTTGTAATTTTTATTTTCAGTGCACTCGGTGCAGGCTTTTTAAATTGATTTTTTTCAAGCCCTATCATAGATGATATTCCCATAAAGAACTGGTGGGTATGGTGGTGGAAATGACCGTCAAGGGAAGAGAGAAAACGAAGGAAAAAGAGAAGAAAAGATTAAAAATAAAAATTTTGGCCAATCACTCACTTTTTGGAGGTGAGGTTCACGCGCACTGCCATGTCAACAGTGTGTGTTTAATGAGCACATTAGAGCTTGAGTTTAAGTGTTCAATGGGAACAAAGGGTAGTTCAAGTGTTTAAATGAAAAGCTGGGCAATTTAAGGGGCTAAATATGTATTAGGCCTTTTTCTCAGTGTTTCTTATTTTAGGTTTCAAGTTGCCTCATATCCTTCTCCTTGGACTTCGCATATGAGATTTACACCACAATCTAGTCTGGTAGGAAAGTAGTCACAGATTATTGGTAAACCTCCTTGTTGTTAGTGCATTGTATATGATTATGGGTGACAAAATGGTTAAAAGAAAACAGTTAATTACTCATATTATGGATTGGATAATGAACTTTTTAAAAATGAGCCAAATATGGATAAGAATCATATTATCTGTTTAGAAAATGGATAACTAATGGGTTTAACTTTTACATTTGTAAAACCTCAAATTGGGGGTTTACTCAAGTTTGGGAGACTAAGAATTCTCCAAAAGTGATCATATTAATGAAGCGATGGATAATATGGTTACCCATATTATCCGCCGGTTAACTCATTTTTTATCCGTCTTAAATACGGGTCGGATAATTTATCCATTTTTTTATTACCCGTTTTGGACTGTCCCATATCCAACCCGACTCGACTCGCCCGTTTACCAACCCTAATGATGAAGGAAAAATGAGCAAAAGTTTGCGATGTTTTAAACGAGTTTTGTAAACAAAGTGTTACAACAAGTATTAGCAGGTGCATTCTTGTGGAGGAAATCGTCTAGGCAGTAGAAAGCATCCCTCTGACGGTGGTGCCTTTTTTTTCCTAAAGAAAAGGTACTTTTCATCTTCCTTTCTCTTTCTTTTTGATAACTAAAAGAAGAAAAACCAGCAATATCATTTGAAGACCAAGCTCCAGCCAAGAAATATCAAGCGCTTATTGAAGAAAAATACAAACCATTCGGTGGTTTACGGGCGTTGCGAATTCGACCGTACTCAATAGCTTTTGTTCAAATTTTGTATTTGTATTAAAAAATCTCCATTGAAATTTCAAACAAGGTTCTCTATACATGTGCTTCCCAAATACCAACTACTATACTCACATTGTCATTGACAAGTGTCTGCATATAACCACGTATTTTTCTCGTTCTCCCACTTGTGGTTAAAATAATCTTGTACTCAGTAAACGATTCTCATTTGTGCGCAGACACTAAGCAAAAACAATAGCTTAAGAAATTGTGCGTCGTGGCAAAAACAAATAACGTTCACAAAGTTATACACAATTTTGAAATTTTCGTACAGTTAAAAAATAGATATATGCTCATCTTGAATTGTACTTCTTATTGATTCCGTTTTGTAGACTATTTGTCTCCTTATTTGTTGATTCTGTCATGCTTTTTCTGTCTTTTTTCTTACTAGATGAGGAAAGGCCGTATACGGGTCCAATATTGTAGTCTTAAAATTATTATTTGTCGAGGTTCAATTAATTTTTTAATAAATAAATTGATTCCCGTTATATTCATTTAATCATGGATAGAAAATGATATTGGGGATCACAATTTATAATTAGTTTATGTCAATAATTTACTTAAAATTAAATCATAAATTATAATCTGTTTAAATTGCTCCAATTAACATAAAAAGACTACGTGGTATAATACCCATTTTTAACATCCACATCAAACATAACATCAAATTGAAAATTTAATTTGAATGACATTATTTCCTATTTGAATATTTTACAAGAGAATATATTAAAGCTGCAAGTGTCATCTATATTAACAAATTTTCTAGAATAAGAAGCTTACCAATATATCTGTAAACTATTTTTGAATACGCCCAAATTGGTTTCACAAGAGTTTCAACAGTGGGAACAATCAGCTACTTGGTGAAAGTTAACACGAACAACATCATTCTTTAAAATACGATAAAATATGAAAAAAAACTTACTATTAATTTTACTTCATGTCTTGTAGACAACAAAATCAAGATAAATTTTTAGTACAATAAATAAAGAGAACTTTCAAGGGGACTCGCACCCCTAAAGAGGCAATTTACTACTTCAAAAAAAGAGAACCAAAGGCACTAAACAAATATTATAAATTGTAGTAATTCATAGTAGTTCAAATTATATTTTATTATAACTCGTTTAAAATGATGTTAACTGGTGATAAAATATAAAACATGTGAAGACGTCTATATAAATTTTTATAGGGATTTTAATTTTTTTTTTAATTAAGGAGATAAGAGAAATATTTTTATTTTTCTATAGATTTTTCATATGTTAATTTTCATAATACTTTAAAATAATGTGGTTAAATACAAAAATCTTGTAAATATTTATCAATATCTTCCTTTGTTGCAATATTATTTAAAAAATTAAGTTTACTTTCTTTGTGAAAATTTCTAGTTAACAAAACCAAAATTAATAATTTTATCAAATGAGAAAAAAGAACGTTTCAAATGATTATTTGCATGCATACTCTCCATAAAAGTAGTCTAATCAACATGGAGTAACATTTAAAGAAGTGTTGTAGTTATGGGAATGTGAGTCCCATGTGTATCAATGATAGTTAGCATTTAAGAATTGCAAAAAAAGTAGGATTTTTTTGAAATGACAAATATACCCTTGGTCTACCAACTTCTTATTTCTATATAATAGAAATTTTGTATAGATTTTTCATATGATAATTTTCATACAGTGTGGGTAAATACGAAAATCTTGTAAATATTTACCAATATCTTCTTTTGTTGCACTATTATTTAAAAAGTTAAATTTACTTTCTCTGTGAAAATTTTTAGTTAACAAAACCAAAATTAATAATTTTACCAATGAGAAAAATGAATGTTTCAAATGATCATTTGCATGCAGTACTCTCCATAAAAGTATTCTAATTAACATGAAGTAATATTTAAAGAAGTGTTGTAACTATGAGATATGGGTCCCATGTGTATCAATGATAGTTAGCATTTAAGAATTGCAAAAAAAAGTAAGAATTTTTTGAAATGACAAATATACCCTTTGTCTACCAACTTCTCATTTCTATATAATAGAAATTATGGTTGAGAGAAACATTTATTGGGGAGAAATTCAAAATAGCCATGTTTACAAGTGGTCATTCAAAAATAGGCACAATTTCAAAAGTAATCGAAATTTAGCATATTTTCATGTAAAAATAAATCTGAATGAAAACACTGTTCAAAATCCGAAAAATACTCCAGCATAATATACTGGAATTCCAGTATAATATACTGAAACTCCAGTAAATTATACTGAAGTTCTAGTATAATATATTAGACTTCCAACATAATATAATGGACTTCCAGCATAATATACTGGAGTTCCAATATAATATACCGATCCAACATAATATGCTGGAAGTTCATACACATGTGTTTCAATCTCCAGTACATTATGGTGGAGCTTTCCGCGTGTTGGAGTTCCAGCATAATATTGTCACGACCCGAAATCCCACCTTCAGGCCGTGATGGCGCCTAACGTTGCACCCGCTAGGCAAGCCAACATGTTAACTGAATTGATTTATTAACAAGCGAAAATAACAAACACTGTCTAGATAATTGAGATAAAGTGCGGAAGCATTAACAAAAATCGAAATACAATAGCTAATAACAAAGAAATCCCTTGAAGTACAAAACCCAGAAATGGAGTCACAACCTCACGAACCAGTCTAAGATTTAGCTAAAAACAACAGTTTGAAATAAGATGATATATCTGTCTGAAACACATAAATGACAAAATGAAAGATAGACAATGACGCCGAGATCCACGAACGCCTGCGGAACTACCTCGGTATCGTCTGAAATGGACTGAAGCACACCCCCCCTAANACTGAGTAAGTGCCGAGCCTAACCTCGGCGAAGTAGTGACGAGGCTAGGACACGACGACAAATTGTACCTCTGCAGTTCAATAGTATAGCAGAAAATAAACAAGAATACAATTACGGGGAAGAACATGCTGGGGATAAGAGGGGAAACACTTGATAAAACAGTATAATCAAGTACTAACGGGAATGTAGAAATAAAACAGGAAATAACAACCCGAAACAAGTAAGATA